>ONZH01023546.1:0-177806 GCA_900303285.1 Rhinella marina | reverse complement strand
CAGTGCTGCAACGCTTCCAGCTAGCGGCTGAGGGCGATGTTAAGGCAGAGGAGGAGGAGGAGGAAGAGGAGGGGGGTGTATCAGAACCCATGCTGGCAATCTTGGGCGGGGGTGGTAGGTAGGCCGTCTCTGTTTGCGACCCCGTCCCCGCTTCCACAACATTCACCCAGTGTGCCGTCAAAGAAATGTATCGTCCCTGGCCGCAAGCGCTTGTCCACGAGTCGGTGGTCAAGTGGACCTTTGCGCTGACTGTGTACCTCAGGGCCCGCCTGATGTTACGCGACACGTGCTGGTGCAGGGCGGGGACGGCACTCCGGGAAAAGTAGTGGCGGCTGGGGACGGAATAGCGAGGTGCGGCAGCCGCCATCAGGTCGCGGAAGGCCTGCGTCTCCACAAGCCTAAACGGCAACATCTCCAGGGCCAGCAGTTTGGAGATGTGGCAGTTTAAGGCTTGGGCTTGGGGGTGACTCGAGGCGTACTTCCGCCTGCGGTCGAACGCCTGCGAGATGGACAGTTGTTGGGACGAGGAGTGTGAAGGTGCAGGCGAAGAGGCGGGGGAAGGGGAGGCTGAAGGAGAAGGCCCCAAAGTAGCCGAGGCAGAGGCAGATGTGGAGGTGTCCTGGCTGGAGGTCTGGTCCGCAGTGGCAGCACACAACAAAGGGGAAGATGCAGTGGCAGCAAGACCGGGCGCAGGTTGTATTGCGTTTGCTCTCTCCCACTCAGCCCAGTGCTTGACTTCCAAGTGACGCCGCATGCCTGAGGTGGTCAGATTGCTCTTCTCAGAGCCCCTACTCAATTTTGAGTGGCAGAGTGTGCAAACCGCGCTCAGTTTGTCATCCGCACAAACATTAAAAAATCTCCACACCACAGAAGTACGAGGCCTCGATGGGGGAGCTTCGCGCGACTGCCCGCTGCCGGGAACAGCTTCGGCCCTGCTGGCTGTGGCCTCACTTCTCTGTCTGGACTGTCCTCTGCCTATGGACATCCCTCTGCCTGTGGACATCCCTCTGCCTCTGGACATCCCTCTGCCTGTGGACATCCCTCTGCCTGTGGACATCCCTCTGCCTGTGGACATCCCTCTGCCTCTGGACATCCCTCTGCCTCTTGCTGCCTTTTTCGGTGCTGCGCAGACCACCACCTCTCCACTGCTTTCCTCGCTGGACATCACCCCTGGCCAAGTGGGGTCGGTCATTTCGTCATCCACCACCTCCTCTTCCACTTCCTCACTCTGCTCCTCCTGCTGCCCACTGGACATTCCAACAGCCTCCCTTGATGGCAACTGCGTCTCATCATCATCATTGCTCATGATAACAGATGCTGGCTCAGGGTCCACATCAGCAGGAGATGGCGAAAACTCAAGTGTTTGGGCATCACTACAAACAAATTCCTCTGCTAGCTCCTGGGATTCTTCCGGCACATCTGAAAAAGGACCCGAAAAGAGCTCCTGGGAGGGGTCAATGGTGGGATGACTCTGTTGGCCAGGTGTGGAGGAAGGAGGGTCAGAGTGAGACTGTGTGGATGACTGGCTGGTGGACAACTGTGTGGAAGCGCTATCGGCTATCCATTGCACCACCTGTTCAACCTGCTCAGGCCTCAACAGCGGTGTAACCCGCCCCCTGCTTAACTGTCCCATAAAGGCAGGGATTCTGGATGAGCGGGATCCTGGCTGACCCTCACCAGCACGCATTGTATCCCCACTGGCTTCAACAAGGCCCCCAACAGCATTTCCGCGCCCCCGTCCTCGTCCACGTCCTATTCCGCTAGCCCCCCGCCGCATTTTATTTTTTTTTGGTTACAATATTTTGCCTTCACAGCCGTGAAATTACTTTGCAAGAGAACGCACAGTACAGTTGCCAATTATAAGGCCTATATATTGTATATTTCAAGGTACACAGCCGTGTACTAAGTGATCAGACGGTGTGTATGAACACCAGGTTTGAGAAATTACTTTGCAAGAGAACGCACAGTACAGTTGCCAATTATAAGGCCTATATATTGTATATTTCAAGGTACACAGCCGTGTACTAAGTGATCAGACGGTGTGTATGAACACCAGGTTTGAGAAATTACTTTGCAAGAGAACGCACAGTACAGTTGCCAATTATAAGGCCTATATATTGTATATTTCAAGGTACACAGCCGTGTACTAAGTGATCAGACGGTGTGTATGAACACCAGGTTTGAGAAATTACTTTGCAAGAGAACGCACTGTACAGTTGCCAATTATAATGCCTATATATTGTATTTTTCAAGGTACACAGCCGTGTACTAAGTGATCAGACGGTGTGTATGAACACCAGGTTTGAGAAATTACTTTGCAAGAGAACGCACAGTACAGTTGCCAATTGAAAGGCCTATATATTGTATATTTCAAGGTACACAGCCGTGTACTAAGTGATCAGACGGTGTGTATGAACACCAGGTTTGAGAAATTACTTTGCAAGAGAACGCACAGTACAGTTGCCAATTGAAAGGCCTATATATTGTATATTTCAAGGTACACAGCCGTGTACTAAGTGATCAGACGGTGTGTATGAACACCAGGTATGAAAAATTACTTTGCAAGAGAACGCACAGTACAGTTGCCAATTATAAGGCCTATATATTGTATATTTCAAGGTACACAGCCGTGTACTAAGTGATCAGACGGTGTGTATGAACACCAGGTTTGAGAAATTACTTTGCAAGAGAACGCACAGTACAGTTGCCAATTATAAGGCCTATATATTGTATATTTCAAGGTACACAGCCGTGTACTAAGTGATCAGACGGTGTGTATGAACACCAGGTTTGAGAAATTACTTTGCAAGAGAACGCACAGTACAGTTGCCAATTATAAGGCCTATATATTGTATATTTCAAGGTACACAGCCGTGTACTAAGTGATCAGACGGTGTGTATGAACACCAGGTTTGAGAAATTACTTTGCAAGAGAACGCACAGTACAGTTGCCAATTGAAAGGCCTATATATTTTATATTTCAAGGTACACAGCAGTAGTGCCAAATATAGTTTGGTATGTAGCAGAGCACCTAATACACCACTAATGCCTCTCTCTGTCCCTACTCCAGCAGCTATCCCTGAATACGGCAGCCGTTCTCTGTAAAGTGTATCTTGTAGTAAAGCTATCACTGTACTGCACTATAGTAGCCCTGATAAGGGCTTTTAATCACGCTCCTGCCTGTCCAACAGCTAAAACCTGTCTCTCCCTTCTCCAGCCTCTGTCCCTGACTAAGTTCACGCAGCATATGCGAACGAGCAGGAAGAGCTGAGTTTTTAATATTCGAGGTCACATGGTTTTTCCAGCCAATGCATGTAGACGCCGTTTTCGCGCTGCCAGCGTGCTCAGCGTGCCTGTCATACCCCCCCTGCATGGTGATTGGTGGAAAAAGAGCGCCAGGGAAGGTGGGAGGGGAAACGAATTCTAAGTGTGCCATCGCCGTTATACTCAAAAGAAATCGAGCACGCCGAATATCGTAGTATTCGATCGAATACCAGCTCGATCGAACACTACTCGCTCATCTCTAATCATATCCTCTCTGTATCTAAAACTAAACCTCTCCAAAACTGAACTTCTTGTCTTTCCCCCATCTTCTAACCCACCTAATCTTGATATTTCAATCTTGGTCTGTGGTACTATCATAACTCCGGTGCAACGGGCCCGCTGTCTCGGGGCCATATTTGACTCTGATCTTTCCTTTGTTCCCCATATTCAATCACTTACACGCTCTTGTCGTCTGCACCTCAAGAACATTGCCAGAATCCGCCCTTTTCTTACGGTGGAAACGGCAAAAACTCTTGTCGTTGCCTTGATTCACTCTCGTCTTGACTACTGCAATGCATTACTACTCGGTCTCCCTCTCTCTAAACTCTCCCCCCTTCAGTCTGTCCTAAATGCTGCTGCCAGGCTCATCTATCTGTCCTCCCGTTACAGTGATGCTACTATTCTATGCCAGTCACTTCACTGGTTGCCCATCCACCACAGAATACAGTTCAAACTTTACACCCTCACCCACAAAGCTCTCCACAGTGCTGACCCTCCATACATCTCTTCCCTCATCTCCGTCTACCACCCTACTCGTGCTCTCCGTTCTGTTAGCGACCTAAGATTAACATCCTCCATAATTCGTACCTCTCACTCCCGTCTCCAAGACTTTTCTCGAGCTGCACCTACACTCTGGAATGCTCTGCCCCTGAATATTAGGTCAATTCACAACTTCCCTACCTTCAAACGTGCCCTAAAAACACATCTTTTCAGGCAGGCTTATCAAGCTTCCTAAAATGACCTTTCCCCAACTAAACTGCTCCCCCACCAACTCCTCTGGCCTGAACTCGATCCTCTAATACAGTGATTTTCAACCAGTGTGCCTCCAGCTGTTGCAAAACTACAACTCCCATCATGCCCAGGCAGCCTACAGCTATCAGCCTACAGAAGGGCATGGTGGGAGTTGTAGTTTTGCAACAGCTGGAGGCACACTGGTTGAAAATCACTGCTCTAATAGTCCCAAATCCAAAGCAGATCGGCCAGCACCACACCTTTCACTACAATTAAGGCTCGAATCCTACCTATCACAATCAACCACCTTATGTGTCACCCCCTATTCCTCATAGATTGTAAGCTCTTGCGAGCAGGGCCCTCACTCCTAGTGTTTCAGTTGTATATTAGCTAGTCATGTTTGTATTGTACAAGAACCTGATGACTTTGTAAAGCGCTGCGGAATATGGTGGCGCTATATAAATAAATATTATTATTATTATTATTATTATCTCTCTCGACTCCTGTGCTAGACAATGGGATGCCTCCTTTTCTGGTTCTGATGTCAGCCACTGCCTTGTTGCCTCCAGCCGTGTATCTCCTCCTCACCGCAGCAAGTGGTGCCAGCTGATGATATATGGCCTGGAGGCCTTTTTAGAAAAGAATCAGCCTGCTCTGCCTTGTCTGCAGATTGAAGTTCATGTCCTTGCCTTGCTCTCATCCTTGTGCTACTGATCCTGATCTTGATTCACCTTGACCATGGCCTTGTTCCTGGATATTGCTCCTGACTCATTCTTTTGATTGTTCACATGGTTACTATTGTTCTACTCCTGGTTCTATTTGGTTCCGTCCTCAACTATCAACCCTCTGCGTTGTTCCTAACCACGTTTAGGAACTTAGGAATCTGGACCAGAAAGAAGGTGGGGTCAGTTACTGGAGAACTCATAGACTTCGCATTCCAGTATCTTTTTCTGGACCTTTTAGGCCCATTATTGTGTCAGACCCTAAGCCCACCATAGGATCTTCTGGTTCTCTTGTGGTCCAGTTAAACCCAGTATTGGATCATATTATGGTCTTCCCACAGCAGTGAATAGGGAAAACAAAGTGGCCTTTTCAGACTAAAGCCCCGCCCATGCTTAGAGTTTAGGTTTCCTACTTTACATATTGATTCATTGTACCTGTTCTTGGACAAAAAAATGAGCATGTAAGGGTGATTTATAATGGATGTGACTAGCCTGACAAGTACAGGATGGATCTGAGTAAAAACAAGGAAACAATAAGGCTATTCACATCTCGTCTGATTGGCTAATTCATCTAAAAAGTCGGAATATAACTTTTTTTTAATAATTATTTGAACATTTCCTTCCTACCTCCGAATGCCAATTATATTAGGAAGGAAAAAGAACAAAACACAAATTGTTGCTGCGACGTCTTTTTCAATTTCAAATACAAAACGTCATTAGGCGAATATTTTGCTTCTGGCAAATTAGAAAAATGACGGCCACGAGGGAATTCTTAATTATCACAAGTGTGGTGTAAAACTCTTGCTTTTGGGTTTCTTTTGATCCCAATCAAAAGCTGGAAGAAGTGAGAATAATATCTTGTCTTTGTATGGATTTTGGTAAATGTAGACAGAGCACAGGGCCTGGAAATACTCATCTTTTTGATGAGCGTGAGTGCAAAGAGATGGATGCAGCAGAGCTAATCAGGTTTTACAATAAACTTTTTATATTTTTTGCTGCCTCTTATGTCTTATATGACTATCCCATTAAAAAATCCTTCCAGTTTTAACACTGGCCACCGTAGCAGTCACAGTAGGCTGACACATCCTGTTTTGCTGTTGAGCTTTACTGTACAGACTGGGATAGGATAAGCAGAGTCCCTTTATTATCATTAGAGGGTAGGCTAATTAAAGGCAGAGCTTTTGCACTGCTGGAGGCCTGCATAATTTAGTATACAGGTAATACTATTATGCTCTATATACCCAGATTAATAGGTTGACGGCTCTGTATTCAGCACCCCTTGTCTCTGGCGGGTGGTGGACTTCATCATTTCTTGGAGACTGTAACAATCTAAGATATTTCTTTGTCAATGAACTCATATTCACTGCAGTTCATATTAAGCTCAGAAGAAAAGGGATGCAAATAACAAGTTCCTCCTCTAATGCCACCAGATGTAAGGCAGCTATCCTGTAAGTCAATGTTCAGCTCTTTAAATAAGCCTTGAGACATGACTTGGATATTAAAAAAGCCAGCACCTCATCTGCAGACAGCTGTTTCGGGGTGATTGCCCCTCATCAGTGCAGAGCAGAGAGTACTGGCATCCTTTTTTCGTCCCAGAATTTCAGAGGAGCATGTATGGCCTATAAGTATCCTCACGCCAATTAAGGCGCTCTCTCCACAAGGAAAAATAGTACCCTCTTTATCCTGACTTGGTCTCTCACCCAGTTAAGCCAGTACTCTCTGCTCTGTACTGATGAGGGGCAATAACCCCGAAACAGCTGTCTGCAGATGAGGTGCTGGCTTATTTAATATCCGAGTCATGTCTCAAGGCCTATTTAAAGAGCTGAACATTGATTTATAGGATAGCTGCCTTACATCTGGTGGCACCTGAAGCAGAGCTTGTAAAGAGCTCATTTGCATATTCTCTTCCCAGAATTCCAGAGGAGCATGAATGGCCTATAAGTCTCTTCACGCAGATTAAGGTGCTCTCTCCCCAAGGAGAGATAGTACCCCCCTGATATTAAAGGGGTATTCCCATCTTAGACAATGGGGGCATATCACTAGGATTTCTCCACTGGGACCCACACCTATATCGATATTGGAGGGGGGATCGCTGCACCTGGAGGACCCCAGGTTTCCCGGGGTCTGGCCACCACCAGGCGCAGCTCCCCGCTGCTCCCATAGAAATGAATGGGAGCGCACAGCACATGTGCGGCCACCGCTCCCATTCATTTTTATGTTGCCGACAGAAATAGCTGAGCTAGTGCTTGGCTATTTTCGACGGCCCCACAGAAATGAATGGAGGGAGGCTGCGCATGCACAGTGCACCCTCCTTCACTTTTGGGGCTCTGTTCTCGATATACAGTAGGTGCGGGTCCCAGCGGTGGGACTCGCACCTATAAGACAATGGGGGTAGATCCTAGCGATATGCCCCCATTGTCTAAGATGGGAATAACCCTTTAAGCTCACACATGATACTATACTGGCTATACAAATGATGGAGGAAGGAAGGAATGTGTGTCTCCAATACATCCACCTCCACCCTGATGGAACATTTGAAAAGTTAAAAATACATGGATACAACGTTTAAAATCATACCTAACACATTATTTCACTTCTATGATCTTATATCTAATTAATGAAACTCTAATTAAATGCTTGAGACTTTCCTTTAAGTTGAGCGTGTGCATGTAAAATCATAGAAAGAATACATTATATCAGCAGGAGAGGTGTCGAGTGACTCAGCTCTGCTACATCTGGAAAATTTAAGGTGCTGTCGGGATTAAATAAATGTTTTTTGTAGCGTTCACCAACATGGTAAGTGACCATGTTAAAGAAGAACTCCGGCAAAAATTTTTATTCTCTGACCTGTTAGAAAGGTGCATGATATAATCTGTAGTGAATGTCATTTTCTTATCAGAGGCTGAAATTGAGAGTTTCCACTCTCTTCTTATTGTAGCTGGGTCATGTGACCAACTCCATGACCTCCAACTGACCCAGGACAGGAAGCCAGTCACTTCTCTATTCATTCCTATGAGACTGAAAGTGAGGCTCCCATAGGAATACATAGAAAATTAGACTTCCTGTCCACACATAAGGTGCTGTGTGAGTTGGTGGGTCTAATTCCTAGTCACATGACACAGATAAGAAACTTCAGGATGATATAACTCAAAAGTTCAGCTACTGGTAAGAAAATGACATCCACTACAGATTACATCATGTATATTTCTAGCAGGACATGGAATAAAAAGTTTTGCGGGAGTTTTTCTTTAATATTCTGCTGACGTCATTTAAGAGCCATTCCGTTTTGATCCTTCATAGTACAAGTCTATGGGCAGCATAATGGATCCATCTGGTTTCCATTATGCAGGAGTCCAGTCGGATCCCTTATGCTGCCCATAGACTTCTATTACGACAGAATGCAAAACGGAAGCCTTTAAAATGCATTCCGTTTTGATCCGTCATAATAGAAGGCTATGGCCAATCGTAACGGATCCGTCCTGGTTTCCGTTATGCAGAACGGAAAGAAAAAAATCCTGTCAACAGGATCCGTTATGATTGCGCATAGACTTCTATTATGACACATCAAAACGGAATGCCTCTTAAAGGCTTCCATTTTGACTTCCGTTTTATGGATTCCGTTATTTTCCGTTATAACCATGTTATAATGGATAACAATAACGGACTCCATAACGGTGATGTGAACCAACCCTTATGCATAGGATTGCAACGGATCCGTTTTTTTACAGCATCCAGTAAAAAAAAGGATCCTGTTGCATTAGTAGTCATCCATTTGAGTCATTTCCGTCTGAGATCCGTTTTTTTAGATGGAAACAAAAGTACTGCATACAGGACTTTTTTTCCCAGTCTAAAAAACGGATCTCAGACGGAAATGGCTGAAACGGATGACTACTAATGCAACAGGATCCGTTATTTTTTTAATAGGATCCTGTTTTTTTTTCTCTCTCTTCTTTTGACGGATCAGAAGAATGGAAAGCTAAATGGTGATGTGAACTCAGCCTAAAGCCTCATTTACACATCCGTGTTCGTGCTCAGATGAGCAGGTGGTCAGTGATGCATCCGTGAAGCAGTCCGTGTTGGGTCCGTGTGTCCATTTTTTGCTGTCTGTGTTACATCCGTGTTTCACTGACACTGAACAGCTGAAAAATCATAAAGCAAAAGATACCAGCAAATCGAAATACGGATGACATCGGTGAGGGATCCGTGGTTTTCACGGACTCATTGACTATAATGGATCCGGGAACACGGATCAAGATAGGACATGCATCCGTGCTAAAAAAAAACGGAACCACGAACCGTGATGAAACACTGATGTCTGAACACACACATTAAAATGAATGGGGACGTGTGCTGTCCGTGGAGAACACGTACAACACACGTCCCTGAAACACTGACGTGTGAATGAGGCCTAAGTCGCGGTAATGCCCAATATATTGATACTGCCGGCCATCGCCTTCCTCAGCCATTACATTTTTTTTTAAATAAAAATGTAATAGAAAATTGACAAAGCACATTTTTCCTCCTGTTTTTGACACCATTGTATAAAGGCGTTTTCCTCTTTACACAGAGATGAGGCGCCCGGTATAAGGCTGAGCCTGGCAGGCGCGCCAACGTCTACCCGATCCCAATATTGTTTAGTGCCAGAATTAGCAATAATGCAGCTAATCTGGAGGCAGCAGATGCAAAGTAACTTGGGGAGATAGAGCAGGCATGAGCAGTCAGCCAGTCTCCACGCCTGTGTGATCGAACCTGGAAGATCAGGAGAAGTCAGATTGTGGAAGACCTTCATGCTTGGCCTTCTCACTGAAATTAATTTAAGCAAAATCCTGGCACAAATAAACAGCTGGAGATGAAATTCACCCATAATATCAGCCTGAGCCTAAAATAGAGGGTGCATAGGAAGGAAATCTAGAAATTCAAGTACGGTCTAATGTAACATTTTCAAGATGTCTGCTTGCTGTCCGTGATTATCCCATGGCTGAAAATATGTCTTGTTGATCATGTTCTGCTGCTACAGGGGCATCTACATGCAAAGCTATGTTACCTTCTGTAAACCAAGAGCTCGTCTGCAGGGCTAGGACGGTCTTACCTCCTTCAAGAGCAAGCTGAGGCCGAGGCTTACAACAATGTCATCAACATTAAAAAGACGTAATAACAATGTAATACAATATTATTATAATACATGTAATGGGATTTCCAATAAGGAATTATATTTGGTATTAATGTGACTTACATTGTAGGCAATGAGGAACCTGCTACAGCCTCTTATTATGCAGAAGTGTCTCATAGTATTCAGTTAGTGATTAACAGTAGCGTTCTGCCTCCTCAAAAAGAGGTTCTGCAGCAGTAATGCCTTTTATTATTTGCAGTAGAGTGTACGTAGATTACTAATAGATATCATAGACAAATAGATAGCTAAGAAATAGCTATGAATAGATAGAGAAAGGTAGATGAAGGGATAGATGGATGAAAGATAGATAGATAGATAGATAGATAATGATAGATGTTTGATAGATAGATATTTGATAGAAAATAGATATGAGATAGATAGATATGCGATAGATAGATAGATAGATAGATAGATAGATAGATAGATAGATAAAATAGAAAAATGGAAGCAGCACCGCCGTAGAGGAGTAAAATAGTGTGCCAGCGGCTCAGGAGGTGATCCAACCTCCTAAATAACATAGAAAAAAAGTAATTCCACGGCACTCCCAAGACTGTAGTCAAAGTAGATGTTCTTTATCTCTGGTGAATAAAGAACATCTACTTTGACTACAGTCTTGGGAGTGCCGTGGAATTACTTTTTTTTCTAGATAGATAGATAGATAGATAGATAGATAGATAGATAGATATCATAGACAAATAGCTAAGAGATAGATATGAATAGATAGAGAAAGGTAGATGAAGGGATAGATGGATGAAAGATAGATAGATATGAGATAGATAGATAGATAGATAGATAGATAGATAGATGTTTGATAGATAGATAGATAGATAGATAATGATAGATGTTTGATAGATAGATATTTGATAGAAAATAGATATTAGATAGATAGATAGATAGATAGATAGATAGATAGATAGATAGATAATGATAGATGTTTGATAGATAGATATTTGATAGAAAATAGATATTAGATAGATAGATAGATAGATAGATAGATAGATAGATATGCGATAGATAGATAGATAGATAGATAGATAGATAGATAGATAGATAGACAGATAGAACGATGACTCAGTGGTTAGCACTTTGCAGCACTGGGGTTCTGGATTCGAATCTGACCAAAGACAACATCTGCATGGAGTTTGTATGTTCTCCCTGTTTTTGTGGGTTTCCTCCAGGTTCTCTGGTTTCCTCCCGCACTCCAAAGACATACTGATAGGGACCTTAGATTGTGAGCCCCATTGGGGACAGCGTGATACTAATGTCTGTAAAGCGCTGCGGAATATGTCATCGCTATATAAGTGCGTAAAATAGATAGACTGTGTTTTCAGTGTATTTTATCTTTTTATCTTTGCCGCCCCTGCAGGGAATCTGAAGTTTTCCTTTACCAGATACAGAATAGTCGTATCCCGGGAGCCATATTTAGCAGCTCAATAGGCCCTGACTTTTTCATTTCTCAAGAAGGAGAAAACAGTCTTTCTTTATGAACTCTGCTACAGAAAACCGGATACATAAATAGATATTATATCCTATATATTGCGGGAATCCGTCAGATAACAGATCTCTTGCAGATACAGTATGTTGTCTGGCTCAGGTTGCATGATGTCTGGGGCTCGGTTATTGCAGAGCTCAGCGATCCGCACGTCTCCACTGAATAAATCTGCTCCTTTATTCCATCAAATAAAACTCTGCCAATTACATGCGAGGGGAACAGCAATCTTTTACTCACAGTAACCAGGATGCGCAATTTGTCTGCATATGGGATCAATAGTAGAAATGAATGGCACCTTTACCATTGATTCCTTCTCTTCGCTTGGATACTTTATTGTGGCCGTTTTCTGCAGAATCTCTTCTACTCACTTATCAGAAGCAAAGAACCAAAACAAATTAAAATAATATTTCCAAGATTCATCTATAAGGCCTCATGCACACAACCCTATGTATTTTGCGGATCCGTGAAAAATACGGATGGCGTTTGTGTGCATTCCGTATTTTGCGGAACAGAACAGCTGGCCCCTAATAGAACAGTCCTATCCTTGTCCGTAATGTGGACAATAACAGGACATGTTCTATTTTTTGGCAGAACAGACATAGCGAAACGGAATGCACACGGAGTAACTTATGTTTTTTTGCGGACCCATTGAAATTAATGGTTCTGCATACGGTCCGCAAAAAAAAAAAAACGGAATGGACTTGGAAAGAAAATACGTTCGTGTGCATGAGCCCTAAGTGTAACTGCAAGGAGACGCTGTGGTCCTGGAATACCGGGACATTTTCTATCTTCAGAGAAAAAAAATTAACTCTTAAAGGGGTATTCCCATCTTAGACAATGGGAGTATATCGCTAGGATATGCCCCCATTGTCTGATAGGTGTGGGTCCCTCTGCTGGGACCCGCACCTATATAGAGAACAGAGCGGGAAAAGTTGAGGAGGGCACACTGTGCAGGCGCAGCCACCCTCCATTCATTTCTATGGGGCCACCGAAAATAGACGAGTGCTGTCTTGGCTACTTTGCTCGGCTCCATAGAAATGAATGGGAGCGGTGGCCATGCATGCGCGGTGTGTTCCCATTAATTTCTATGGGAGTATCGGGGAGCGCAGCGATATATATCCCCATTGTCTAAGATGGGAATACCCCTTTAAAGAGCATCTGTCAGCACGATCAACTCTATTAAACCAGACCTACCGCCTGGTGGGGTTGATCCTGCTGAGTGAAATAATACTTGTTCTTGAGAAAATCAATTCCCAAGAAAAAATACTTTTTTTTTTTGCTTCATTTGACCAAGGGGTATGGGAAGCACCGGAAAGCTGAGGTGCACTGAGGAGCTAGGCCCCGCCCCAGAGTACATTGAAGCCTTCATTTGCATACAGAACAAAAACCTTTTTTTTTTATTTTCACGAGACTGGTATCATTTTAGTCAGCAGGATCAAGCCTACCAGGCAGCATGCCTTCTTTAATAGGGTTGATCCTACTGGCAGGCACTCTTTAAAGGGGCATGAGACAAATACTGTAAGAACATATGCATATAAATATATGATCCTATTTGCTTAACGTGAATGTCCACTTTCAGGGGTGCACCACCAATGAGGCCAGGTGAGGCGATCACCTCAGGCAGCACCAGGTAGGGGCAAGAGGAGGGCAGCAGAAGGGCCATTGGCAATGAGCACTTTCATTCTGGCAAAGGGGTTAGGTTAAGAAATTGGCATGGGGGGGTGCCATACAGTTTGTGACTCAGGCAGCAGAATGTCTAGGGGTGTCCACCTTTATATACCAAGTCATTTTTAGTCCAATATTCTGTGCCAATTCCCTTGTTAATGTATCTTTAATGCAGTTGGAGCTCTGCTATTTTTGATACACAGTTTCAATAGAAGTAGCATTAACTGGTAACATTTTGAATGCCGGCAGCCACCACTAGGCAGCCACCACTGACAGCTCTTTAGCTCCCTCTAGTGGTGGTTGTAGACAGAATTTTATCCCTAAAATTGTAAATGATATTTCCATGAACCCCGCTGATTCTTAGCATTACGGAGTCAGATTGCTAACTAAGTGCAAATAAGCTACTGTATAAATAATGCGGTTCTCAGAATTTCTGAGAATAATCAAATTGACAATTATAATAAGACGCCAGTCTGGAAATTCTCTGTGATTTTCTTCAGAATCAATCTTGCAGATGTCAGGCTGTTTAGCATAAACCTACTATATAATACTGATGAAATTCATGGGAGCGATGACAAATTCACCTTCTTCTGCAGCTCCTTTGATTCTCAGTTAGGGTCAGACTGGCCCACCAGAGGATCCTTCAGTGGGCCAAAACTCTGACGATAATGGACTTCTAATAAAACAGTGATTTATACTGATGACTAGTGTTGAGCGAGCATGCTCGGCCGAACTCGCTGTTTGGCTGAGCATGCCTACGCTCGGGTCCGCTCGGTGTTCAGCCAAACACCGAGTGTACTCGAGCGCAATGCTCGAGTCTCTTCCCTGCACTGTAATGTTTATTCAGTTAATTAGCACACTTTTACGAGTGAAAGGAGTAAAAGAGGAGAAGTCGCGATTCTGACCTTTTTCTATTAATCAGACACCCTCCCCTCTTCCGAGCGCCTGGTTTAGTCCCATTGACTAACATTATGCTCAGGTGCTCGGCTAGAGCACCCGAGCATACGAGCACAGAGGTGCTCGCTCAACACTACTGATGACCTATCCTCAGGATAGGTCATCAATATCAGATCAGCAGGGGTCCGACACCCCTGCCGATCAGCTGCTTGACGAGGCGGCGACGCTCCAGGTGAGTGCTGCTTCCTGGTCTTTACACTACAAGTCGTCTCCCGTGGAGTGGCGGTGTAGTGTGATTGAAAGCACTCGCTCCGTTCAAGTGTTCGTCATTACATTGCTCTTCCCAGATGAAGTGCAAGCTAATGAACAGAAAGCGGCGCTCTCATTGAGAGCCGCCTTCTCTTCAAACAGCTGATCGGGGGGTGGAGAGGTGTTCCAGGTGTTGGACACCTGCCAACCAGATATTGATGACCTATCCTGATAGATGAGTACTGTGCAGGTTTTCCATCTGGTGGTTAACTTTTTAGGTATTAGGAAAGCTTGATGACCCAGAAGAAACCCACCCAAATAAGAGGACACTATACCCACCTCATGCAGTTGCTTTCTCAAGTTAGATTTTAGCCCAAAGTATTAAAAGGCAACCACTAGACCACCATGCCTTCTAATGTAACGGTCCAGCTGGCCAAGTGGAATTCATAGTATCAGAACTGCTCATTATTAAGGCATAGAGTAGCAAAAATGCATGCAAACTGTGTCCTGATCATTGATAGAAAGCATTTAATACATCCATCAACCATATAATCCATACAGTCAAACTATTGTTATGGATGCATCAGGTCCAAGGTCAATAATTAAAGCAAACAAGGTCAGCCCTCCTCCATTACTCTTCATTACTCTTCATAAGCCCATCAGGATTTCATGGCGGATGAGCGTGCCAAAATGGCAAATGATTATCTAAGATGTATGGAATGGATTTAGTGGGTTATCTCTGCAACAATTACCAATATAATTTGACATGACCGATTCCAGTATGGCTTATGTGTGAAGTTACGATGCAGCTCCGCTAACCAGAGTCCTGAAGAAGCTCCACTCATGGCTGCAAACGACGTATAGAAATAATCCACTTGAATAGTCCAGTAACTTTGTATACATTGTATTAGTTATCTGTTAGTTATCTATAGTTACAGCCTGTACTGTAGACCGGGCTGCAGTCATACTACATACCACAGAGCTGACATGACACAGCAATCCCTGCTTATTCAGTGTCTGCTCAGATTGTACATAATTATAATGTAGGAAGCTCAAGCTCAAGCAGAAGCTCAAGCTCTTAAAGGGGTTCTCTGGGAATTAAGAAAATGAAAATACTTAAATATTACTCTATGATGAATATATTCCCAAATACCTTCCATTAGTTATAATGGTTTGTTTTGTCTAGGGGGCAATCATTAGGAGCATTAAAATGGCCGCTGTCCTATTAGTACACACAGAACCTGTCCTAATCACACGGGAGGACAAGTTACTTCACAAAACTGAGGTAAAGAGCTGCCTCATCCTCCTCTCTGCTCTGCTTGTCAGGGATTATAATCCTGAATACAGTTTAATATAATCTTCAGCTGAATCTCTGTAGGAATGGAGTTCATGAGCAGATGTAGCTGATGACCAGCAGCTCTTGTATGCAGTCTCCATTATCACAGTCTGTCCTGTCCGTCCTCTCTGTACTTGTTGTCTCCTCATGAACTCCATTCCTACAGAGATTCATCTAAAGATCTTATCATCTGTATTTAGGATCATAATCCCTGACAAGCAGAGCAGAGAGGAGGATGAGGCAGCTCTTTACCTCAGTGTTGTGAAGTAACTTGTCCTCCTGTGTGATTAGGACAGGCTTTGTGTGTACTAATAGGACAGCGGCCATTTTGTTTCTCCTAATCATTGCTCCCCAGACAAAAACGCGCCATTATAACTAATGAGAGGTATTTGGGAATATATTTATAATAAAGTCATATTTACGTATTTTCATTTTCTTAATTCCCGGAGAACCCCTTTAAGCTCTGCTCCCATTTCATTTCTGGCTATATTTGAGGTATACAGTATGTTAGGACTATTCCGTGATGTATAGCTCCAGTGTTTCCTCAGGCCCATGCATCTAGTGTGTGCTAAAAGAGCACTCTTTTGGCATATCCTGGGCATACCATTTTGCATGCTATATGTGAGAGCGCAGTCTGTTGTTCTAGGCAGATGGATCTAAAAATCTCTCTATATATATATGTTAGGCCTTAGGAGAAGTCTCATGGGCCAGAAAACGCTACACTGGATTTCTGGGAAAACCATTATTTACAATGGAACAAAGTGAAAAGGATTGTCGCCATATTATCCTTTTGGGCTGAAAATTGTCCATCCCTACTCTGTGTTTGCTGTGGAATTAACATTCTGCAGCATAAATAATGGTTTGTTGTGGACTTTCTGAAGCTGAATTTCTCCATTGATTTTAACAGGGTATGTGGTCTAATATTATCTTTAACATAGCCAAGATGGATCCGTCATTAACTCCATTGAAAGTCAATGGGGGACGGATCCGTTTTCTATTGTATCAGAGAAAACAGATCCGTCCCCATTGACTTGCATTGTGAGTCATGCCGGATCTGTCTTGCTCCACATCCCATGATAAAAAGAAAACTGTAGCATGCTGCGATTTGCTCTCCGGTATGAGAACAGAATACATTTTGGAGCACTCCGTTCTGTTCAGTTACATTTTGTCCCCATTGACAATGAATGGGGACAAAATGGAAGCGTTTTTCTCCATTATTGAGATCCTCTGCCGGATCTCAATACCGGAAAAGAGAAACGCTAATGTGAAAGTAGCCTAGGAGAAAGGTATCATTACATTCAGCCGAGCTAACCCTACAGGACGTTGTGAATTTCCTGATGACCGATTCCCTTTAAAGCAAAATTTGACACATACATTCTTGCAAAGCGGAGCCAAGAATACAAATCCGAGAAACCTTGTCCAGCTCTTCTGCATGCGGAGATCTTGAAGATTCACGTCTGCTGCGGCTGCAGCTTGGCTCCGGCGCTGTATGAGCAAGAGGACAAACTAAACGGGTAAAAAGAGACAGAGGGGAGCGGTTAAATTTAGCTTTGGTAAGGGATTAATGAGCAGGAAGATGCTGCTTATCTCCCCTGGGGAGCTGGGGCTGAGGGATAATTTAGTGTCAGATGACACCCATTTGGTTAGGATGTAACTGAAACACTTTGACAGACAGTGATTTACATTGATTAACCAGCGACAACCACTTAACGCTAATAAATCTTTCAAATATTTAAGACGAAGAGCCCGTGCTGGAATCTTCTCAAGGTAACAGGTAACGGAGCTATCGGGCAATGAAGAAGACCCCTCTGTTCTCAGCCTGGAAGGGATAGTAAGATGGAAGGTATTACTTTGAAAATATTACATAGTAACATAGTTTATAAGGCTGAAAAAAGCCCTCTGTCCATCCAGTTCGGCCTGTTTTCCTTCAAGTTGATCCAGAGGAAGGCAAAAAACCCCTGTGAGGTAGAAGCCAATTTTCCCCACTTTAGGGGAAAAAATTCCTCCCTGACTCCAATCAGGCATCAGAATAACTCCCTGGATCAACGACCCCTCTCTAGTAACTATAACCTGTAATATTATTACCTCCAGAAATACATCCAGGCCCCTCCTGATCTTTTAGTGAACTTACCATCACCACCTCCTCAGGCAGAGAGTTCCATAGTCTCACTGCTCTTACCGTAAAGAATCCTCTTCTATGTTTGTGTACAAACCTTCTTTTCTCCAGACGTAGTGGATGTCCCCTCATCACAGTCACAGTCCTGGGGATAAATAGATGATGGGAGAGATCTCTGTACTGACCTCTGATATATTTATACATAGTTATTAGATCTCCCCTCAGTCGTCTTTTTTTCTAAAGTCAATAAGCCTAATTTTGATAATCTTTCTGGGTCCTGTAGTCCACCCATTCCAGTTATTACTTTAGTTGCCCTCCTCTGAACCCTCTTCAGCTCTGCTATGTCTGCCTTGTTCACAGGAGCCCAGAACTGTACACAGTCCTCCATGTGTGGTCTGACTAGTGATGTGTAAAGTGGCAGGACTATGTTCTCATCACGGGCATCTACGACCCCCCAAAAAAGTAAATATCTATCCTATAATACAAAATAAAAGGACTATAAATATGATATATTAAAGGGGTATTACCATCTCACAAATGTAGTTTGTATAGTTAGATATAGCCATACTGATATGATTACTAATAGAATGTATTTATATAAAATGTACCGTTTAGAAGATTTCCCTATTTGTATATCCATTGTCCCACACACATCAGTCAGGCCGTTACCCCTAGTTACGACCACCGCGGCCATATAATAGTGGTGGTCGGCTTGCTCCTCTTCAAACCTGCTCTGAGGTAACTGCTGTATTGTGAACGCACATTGCATGAGCATGCGGAGACACATCTTAGGGTACTTTCACATCTGCATTTTGGACACTACCAGTCCAAACCACAATGGTCAGGTTCTGTCCAAAATGCAGACTTTATAAACGGATCCTGCTCCATAGAGATGAACTTATCTTGGAACAGGGTTCGTTTCTCTGCGTTTTGGAAGCGCAGACAAAAATGCTACAACCCTAAGATGTGTCTCCACATGTTCATGCAATGTGCCTTCACAATACAGCAGTTACCTCAGAGCAGGTTTCAACAGGAGCAAGCCGGCCACCACTACTACATGGCCGCGGTGGTCGTAACTAGGGGCAACAGCCTGACTGATGTGTGGGACAATGGATATACAAATAGGGAAATCTTCTAAACGGTACATTTTATATAAATACATTCTATTAGTAATAATACTGGTATGGTTATATCTAACTATACAAACTACATTTGTGAGATGGGAATACCCCTTTAACTCCTATCATCCACGTGGATAACAAAGTCATCATCTCAACAGTAATTTGAGATGAATGGATGAACCTTGTCTTTGTTGGCATAGGTTGTAAAATGGAAATACGGACATAGGGAAATGGAATGCACACTTTTTTTTTTGCTGACCCTTTGAAATGAATGGTTCCGCAAACGGTCTGTAAAAAAAAAAAAATGTAAAAAATAAGGAAAGCTGCTACATTGTAGAAACCATACTGTAACAGAGAAGACATCACATGGCCTGATACACACCATGTCATTTCTTTATTTGACATTTGGGCAGAGTTCCCCTTTCTATCTCCATTTTTCCTCCGTGTGCAGAGGTTTTCACTGGGGCTGCTCCATTACTGAGTTTGCATTGCTTGGAAGCACACTTTAAGTGGCAATTAGGGTCTGATTTGGAGAGTTTACTGAACCAGGAGTAGAATTCAATATTAATCATGTAGGCATCTCCTGGGGTCTGTGGGTCACCAATGTTCTAGATCAGGGATCAGCAACCTCCGGCACTCCAGCTGTTCTGAAACTACAACTCTCAGAGTCTTTTTACTTCTGTGGGAGTTACAAGAACAACCAAGTAAGTTTACATACTGGGAGTTGTAGTTTCACAGCAGCTGGAGTGCCGAAAGTTGCTGATCCCTGTCCTAGATTTTAACTGCATTCTGCATAATTCCTATATGCATTAACTCCTTTGCGCCCAGCGCCGTAATAGTACGGCGCTGGCCGCGTGTTTAAAGATGACGCCCGCTCCTGAGCAGAGCGGGCGTCATGGCCGCGGGTAGACTGCTGATTACTACAGCAGACACCCGCGGCTGATGCTCGCAAACGCCAGTAAAGCAGATCGCAGACATTTAACCCTTCGGATGCCGTGGTTAATCCTGACCACGGCATCCGAGCGCACGCTTTCGGTGTTGCTCCGGCTCCCCCATGCGGCGATCGGAGGAGCCGGAGCATTTGTGCAGCAGCCCCTGCCTTTGTGAATGGCAGGAGGCTGCTGCATAGTGCATTAGAGTCTATGATATGAGCAATCAGATGATTGCTTGTTATAGCTCCCTATGGGAACTATAAAAAAGTGTAAAAAAAATAAAGTTTAAAAAATAAATAAATAAAAAAACATAAAAATTCAAATCACCCCCCTTTCCTCAAAATAATAATAAAAGTAGTAAAAAAATTAAAAAAATACACATCATGGGTATCGCCATGTGTGAAAACACCCATATTATAAAAATATAAAAATTTATTTCCCATATGGAAAACAGTGAAACAGAAAAAAGCGTCAAAATGGCCGATTCGCTGTTTTTTGTCGTTTTTTTTTCCTAAAAAAAAATTAACCAAAAAGTGATCAAAGAGTCATACACAATCCCAGAATTGTATAAATGAAAAGTTCAGATCGCCCCACAAAAAATGAGCCCCTATACAGCTCCCTACACATAAATACCAAAAAGTTATAGGGGTCAAAATATGGCGACGAAAAAAAAAATTCCAACTTTATTTATTTTATCATCAAAATGCAAGAAAAACTATACATATTAGATATCGCCGGATTCATGCTGACCTGTAGAATGAAAGAAACTGGTCAGTTTTAATGCACATCGAACGCCGTAAATAAAAATAAAAAAACGTAAAACTGTGGCGGAATTGTTTCTTTTTTTTTTCAATTTCACCCGATTTGGAATTTTTTTACCGCTTCCCACTACATCATATGCAATTGTAAATGGTGGTGTTAGAAAGTACAACTTGTCCCGCAAAAAAACAAGCCCTTATACAGCTATGTGAACGGAAAAATAAAAAAGTTATGGCTGTGTGAAGGCAGGGAGCGCAAAACGAAAACGAAAAAAAAACAAACAAACAAAAAAAAACATCAGGGAGTGAAAGGGTTAATAATAGTAACACCTACAGCAGCCATGAAAGTGAATGAGAGATTGTCACTGTCCATGTTAGGCCTCATGCACATGACCGTTGTTGGCCAGTGCCTGTATTGCGGCAATATGCAGGCACCCGCCGTTTGTGCATTGCCTCACGGAGCGGACCCCATCACTTGAATGGGTCCACAATGAGGAAGTTGCAGTGCAAAATTGGGGCACAGAACCCTACGGAATCAGTACAGAGTGTTTCCGTGGTTTTTCTGGCTGTGCCTCCACACCGCAAAAAAATGAGTGCATGCGCTACTTTTTTGCAGCGTGGACCAACCGTTAACTGAATGGGTCCGCATCCGCAGACGGTGGGCACATAGTTAGTGCCTGTGCATTGCGGATCGCAATTTGTGGTTAGCAGCACAGGCCCTGCCATGAGCGCTTACAGGAAGGGGCGCAGCTATCGAGCAGTGATCTCCAACACATCGCCCTTGCAAATCTACAACTGACTTCTTTCCCTGATAGGTGTAGGCTGTCGGAGCATGATGGGAGGTGTAGTTTTGCAACAGCTAGACAGCCACAGGTTGGGGAAACATTGCTGTAGAGGTGCGGGTATCACAACCCTCCCTGGTACTTGCCTCCACTTCCCAGTAAATCAGGGCAGATCAGAAGATCAGTTTGGTTCGGCCAAACTTCAGGTCAAAGTTCAGGACCTGAACTTGACCCGAACTTAAAGGGTTTCTACAGTTTTTAAAAACAGAGGATAGATCATCAGTTTTAAAGAACTGCAGAACCCCTTTAACCCCGAACTCCATTGAAGTCAGTGGGGACCCGAACTTTACTTTATTGTTTTCCATTATAACATGGTTATAGCGGAAAATAATAGCATTCTTAAGACAGAATGCAAAAGAGTATGGCAATTTAAGGGAGTGGTGACATCATCGCAGGTCCTTTTGCAGGTCCTGCTGAAACAAGATAGAAGACACTGCCGCAGCGCGATCTAGTGGACAAGGTGAGTTGTTGTTGTTTTTTTACCCCTAAATTGCCATACTCTTTTGCATTCTGTCTTAAGAATGCTATTATTTTAATTATTATAACCATGTTATAAAGGAAAACAATAAAGTGAAGTTCGGGTCCCCATTGACTTCAATGGGGTTCGGGGTTAAGTTCGGGTCCTGAACTTTGACCTGAAGTTTGGCCGATATAACGGAAAATAATAAAATGACCCGAACATTGAACCCGAACTTCAGTGAAAAAGTTGGGGTCCGGGTATCCGAACTCGCAAAGTTCGTTACGAACCTGAACTTTACAGTTCGGGTTCGCTCATGACTGCTTAGAATTCCATGTCTTCTCATGGGGGTAATTTATGAACATTTCACGCCAGTTTTTGGCATAAAAATGTTGCACGCCCCCCTTTTGTGACTTTTTAAATGTCTGCGCAAGAATATTTTGTTAAATGGGCATTTTTGCTCCATGTTTGATGCTTAGGAGTGTCAAGGGAGTGGTGGGGGCGTGCACGAACAAATTTATTAACATTTACGCCAGATGTACATGTTGACAATAAAACAAGTAGTTTTTCCGTCAGGCCCACAGACTGCTCAAGGTCTGCATCTTCTGGCAGCAAAGCCAACGCAAAATGGGAGTAGGAGACCAATGTAAATTGCTGGTCTTAGTAAATAACCCCCCATGGTGTTGATTGTGACTCAGCTGCAGATTTAGTATTCCTCACACCTGCACATATGGCACTGATACTAGATTGCAGACAAATTTATTGTTTTAAGATATTCGTGCACCTGTCACCTCCGTATTAGGAATTTCAGAACAGAGAGAAGAATAAATGATTGAATATTATTCCGAAAACTATTCATCCAGAAAGAGTAATTGGTGTAAAGTGTGAGAACCTAAGCCTGCGTGTGTATCATACAGTAAATATATATATATACTGTATATATGTGTGCATTTAATCATGCATGTGTATGTGTTTTTGTTTATGCATGTGCATATGGGTTCATGCACACGACCGTATGTATTTTGCAGTCCGCAAAAAATATGGATGATGTCCGTGTGCATTCCGTATTTTGTGGAACGGAACAGCCGGCCCCTAATAGAACAGTCCTATCCTTGTCCGCAATGCGGTCAATAATAGGACATGTTCTATGTTTTTGTGGAACGGAAATACAGACATACGGAAACGGAATGCACACGGAGTAACTTCCTTTTTTTTTTTTGCAGACCCGTTGTAATGATTGAAATGGTTCCACATATGGTCCGCAAAAAACAAACGGAACGACACGGAAAGAAAATATGTTTGTGTGAATGAGCCCTATCTGTGCATATTGTATGTATATAAATGCATGATTGTATATACAGTATTTGTGGATGTATGTGGGGTTGATGTATGTACAGTATGTGTATATAAATACTGTATATGTGTGATTGTGTGTATATTTATGAGCATAGTTTCTATATCGTTGTGCCAGTGTCTGTGTACACAGTCTATATGGTCAAAGAATGTGGACACCACACATAGAGATAGAGCTACAGAGAGATTTTGGGCACAAGACAAGCCGCAAGCCCAAGTATCGAAGTTTCGTAGGCCAGCCGGAGGAGATTGTCCATAGACCTTACAAGGAAATTTCCCGGTGGGCTGATGCCCAGGAGGCCACTGAAGCCCTCTTGATGGCCACAAGCCAGGTACATAATGATCTGATTCTCAACGGCCACAGGTATCCTCCTGAACTCAACTGTATTACTGTCCTTATGATGGTGATACAGTTGAATAATGTGGTTGGGGCGGCAGTATTTTGTGCTGCCCTGTGGTATTTGGTTCTGCTGGGGCGGTATTCTGTGCTGCACTACAGTATTACAGGCCCCACCTACTTTGGTTGTCCCCGGCCTATTTGTTTTGGTCCATCTTCTGTCAGTTTGAACCCACCTACAACATGGGGCCATGGGGCTTTTAGGTTTTTCTCCAGGGCCACTTTAAGTTCCCAATCCGCCCCTGAGGCCAGCCATAGAAAATGAATGGGGTCACTGCGTGACTTCCACGGTTTCCATGCGGCAAACGTGCAGGTTGTTAAGTGACCCCACATTCATTTACTGTGGCTGCCCTGTGATATTTGGGTGTGCAACATGTTTTGTTCCCAAAGTCACTGTGTAGCTGTACCCTAAATATTAGATTCAGGTCTTCTCCATATTAATGTACAGTATATGGTTTGGAAATGGGATGTCCAACAAGATTCTACAAGCTCAAAATCAGGTGTTCACATACTTTTGGCCACAGATTGTGCAGTACCATATACCTGGGGGTATCTGCAATGTTTGGTTTCTATTGCAATGTTATGTAATACTTAGTAATTCTGATGTAATGCATCTTACACCCAGTATGTCTAAGCATGAGACAGGCATGGCCAGAGTTATCAATCCTGGTTCGCCTTTCTCTGGAGCTTAGGGTGTGGGCTGGCTCCACCCCTAGTTCCTGTAAATTCCACTCAGTCTAGTTGTAGAGAGAGGGGAGTTAGGGAGGAGTTTCCGTGTGCTCCTCCCCTCTATACTCCAGCTCCAAGCCCAGGAGCCCTGTCACCTCCATGAGATTAAAGCAAACAAGAACTAAAGGAGGAGGATTTTCAAGTCTATAGGAAGAGAGACTGAAAGGAAACGCAGCTTAAAGCATTCCAGAACCTGCTGCTTCAAAGGGGAAACAAGTTAAGACACCCTCCCCTTGGTAGCCAGAGATCCCAGTAACAGTGACTTTAGCAAAAGAAGGAGTAGACAGAGGGCTATTGCTGCAACAAACTGCCTAGATCATTCTTGGACGTCTGGAAGGAATTTTCACTGTGTACAGACAACTGCTGAATGTACTACTACTCCTGTTGTGCACACAGTAAACTTTTGTTAAATTCAGTCTGGCTATTGCATTTCCATCACAAGCCCTGCCTAGCACCCACACGGACGTTACCTCCATGGGCACCCCTGAACTACCATCAGGCACAGAGCCCACAACTGTAACCTGGGGAAACTCAAAGTGCACCTCCTTCATTGCACCAACCCCAAGGAATGGAGGCCTGAGGGAGTACACAGTGACTCATCATCACCAGCGCCACTACCACTCCTATCCTCGGCTCTGGCTTCTCAAGGGTCTTGTATATACAACGATGTGCATGGCTGTATGCCTGTAATATAGTTGTATAGATTGTGTAAGTGTTTTATGTACATATCTTTGGACAGTTTCTGTATGACTATATGTGCACATACTGTACATGTGTGTGCCTATAGGTCTGTGCCTTAGTATGTCAGTGGACAAACCTTTGTCTCCTTGTATACTCTCTGTACATGGCTCCCATGTATCTAGGACAGACTGTGCAGAGAGAACTGGTGATCTGTACATAAATGGCGCCATTAATAATTTCCCACAATCCCGTTGGTCGGCGTAACCTTTCTAGGACATGTCACAATGCAGTGAATGAAGATGTGTGTTCGCGCAGAACCAATGAGGGTGATTAAAGATGCTCTCGAGGGCGCCTTACATTTTGCTGCACGTTGTCAGTTCTCTTTTCCATCGGACGCGGCCTTATAGGGATTTATTTACTAATCTATTGATTTTTATGACAGTGTTCACATTGCAGCACGGCAGGTAATTGGAACACATTGCAACCTTAAAAGTGAAAATTATCATAGAAAAAATATTCCTTATTAGAACGGCCGCTTTGTGACCGTTCCCCCAAGATTTACGCTGCTAGAACATGTCTGCACTTATTAGATTTTTACCCATGTGTTTTGTGGGTCTAGGTTCCTGTAATAAGGGGTACGTTTGCATTATTAGATTTTCATCTGCTATGGAATTAAAACGGTTTCCAGGGTTTTAACCCCTTAAAGGGGTTATCCAATCCTATAAAAAGCCCCCTCATCCTTCAGCGTGGGTCCCGGCATATGGGGGGGCTTTTCTTAGGATTGGATAACCCCTTAATGACCACCCACTGTCCCAACTTTTAACCATATGATTGTCACAGTCTGTGACTGCAGCATGGTCAAAAGGAGATTTCTCCTTCTGATTGAGTCCCAAGTGATCCGATAGGAAGCTGGGTAGGCCCTCTGCAGTCAGTCCTGGGGATCTAAAAAGGACACAGGACTATAAATTCAGTAATCCTACCTTAACGGCAGCCTGTGCCATATATAACTTATACATTATATAATGCATAACTGATATGATTTTGTAAGACAGTAATTTCTTAATTACTTTAAAAAATGTAATTAAAAAAGTAAATAAAAATAAATAAAAAATAAATAAGTAATTTTTTTTTACATAAACAAGCCAGCAAAAAAATAATAAGTGCTTATTTTACATAAAATCCATTTGGTTGCACATACATTACATAAAAGTAAAAAAAAAAAACAAAAAAAACAAAACAAAACTACACTTATCCACACAACCGAAATAGCCTGAATAACTCATTTAACATTTTATTTATTGTGAAATATGTACAAATAAGCAATAAAGAAAAATGGCAAATAAAAAAATATTTTTTTTCTAGATTGTTATGCAAAAAAATGTATATAAAGTACAAAGTAATTTATGTATACTCTAGAACAGCACAAACAAATTGGGGGCTGCTTTAGATGCTCATATCTGGGGATTCTTTGCAGCTAGTGATATTCCCTCCTCTTTCAAACACTCTAACATTACTCCATTAATTTAAAAAAACATCTTTCGACCCGTCCTGCACAACTAACTACAGACCAGTCTCCAATCTTCCCTTCATCTCTAAGCTCCTGGAGCGTTTGGTCTACTCTCCCCTCATCCGCTATCTCTCTGATCACTCTCTCCTTGATCCACTACAATCTGGTTTCCGCCCCCTACATTCAACAGAAACTGCCCTCACCAAAGTGACAAATGACTTCCTGACAGCAAAATGCGATGGTGACTACTCTCTACTCATTCTCCTTGACCTCTCTGCAGCTTTTGACACTGTAGACCACCATCTCCTACCCACCATGCTCCAATCCATCGACCTAAAGGACACTGCCCTCTCCTGGTTTTCTCTCTGGTTGCTCTTTCAGTGTATCATTCATTCGCTGGCTCCACCTCTTCTCCTCTCCCCCACACTGTTGGGGTTCCTCAGGGTTCAGTCCTAGGCCCTCTCTTCTCTCTGTACACATCCCGAATTGGACAAACCATCAGCAGATTTGGTTTCCAGTACCATCTCTATGCTGATGACACACAACTATACACGTCATCCCCTGACATCACCCCGGCTGTATTACAGAACACCAGTGACTGTCTCTCTGCTGTCTCTAATATCATGTCCTCTCTCTATCTGAAGCTAAAACTTTCAAAAACTGAACTTCTTGTGTTCTCTCCGTCTACTAACCTACCTAAACCTGATATCTCCCTCTCAGTGTGCGACACCATCATCACTCCTAGGCAGCACGCCCGCTGCCTCGGGGTTACATTTGACACTGATCTATGCTTCACCCCCTATATTCGGGCTCTCTCCCGCTCATGTCGCCTGCACCTCAAAGACATCTCTAGAATCTGCCCCTTTCTCACTATGGAAACATCAAAAACTCTCATTGTTGCCCTGATCCATTCCCGTCTTGATTACTGCAACTCACCATTAATTGGCCTCCCCCTCACCAGACTCTCCTCTCTCCAATCTATTCTTAATGCAGCAGCCAAGGTCAGCTATCTGTCCAACCGCTACTCTGATGCCTCCGCCCTGTGCCAGTCATTGCACTGGTTGCCTGTACAGTATAGAATCCAATTTAAACTGCTTGTCCTCACCCACAAAAGCCCTCCACAGTGCTGCACCCCCCTACATCTCTTCCCTCATCTCCGTCTACCACCCTACCCGTGCTCTCCATTCAGCCAATGACTTACAACTGACTTCCACAAAAATCCGAACCTCTCTCTCCCGTGGTCAAGATTTCTCCCGAGCTGCCCCGGTTCTCTGGAATGCCCTACCCCAATAAATCAGGCTAAATCACAACTTGCACAGCTTTAGGCGCTCTCTAAAAACATATCTTTTTAGGGTAGCCTATCATCTCCTCTGATCTAACTCCTCTCCATATAGCCCATTTATCACTCCCTTAACCTCCACCAAACTCCTCCACCGCACCCAGAAGCACTTCATACAATGGCTCCTGACCGGCTCATGCAGCTCTATATCTGTTCCCCTTTTCTCCAAAGATGGCTGGACCATTGTACAAAACAAGAACTTCTACCTTTTGTATCAGCCCCGTCTCCTCATAGATTGTAAGCTCTTGCGAGCAGGGCCCTCATTGCTCTTGTTGTAATAATTGACTTGTCTGTTGCTATGCTATTTATGACTGTTTGTACATAAACCCTTGAACGGTAAAGCGCTGCGGAATATGTTGGTACTATATAAAGATTATTATTATTGTTTGAAAGATAGCCTTTCAAGCTTTCAAACAAGACTAGAATCACAGCATTGAAATCTGTTTTTACTTTCACTTTTAGCTGCATTTACTGCCATCCTGATTTCTAACAGCTATTTCTTCTGATGTAGTAGAGGTAATGCTGTGATTCTGGTCTTCAACGCTTTAAAACAAGGCCAGGTACATATCTTTAGCTGCCACCAATTCCCAGATATGAGCAGCTAAAGCAGCCCAAATGCCCCCCTCTTTTAGTCTGGATTAGGAGGGGGCAGCTGTGGAGCTGAATGATGAAAAATGGTGAATACAAAAGGGACATAATTTGGTATAATAATGAACATATTATTTCTTTTCTAGATATGTTTAACCACTTCCCATCCGGGCCATTTACCCCCTTCCTGACTAGGCCTAATTTTGCAAATCTGACACGTGTCACTTTATGTGGTAATAACTTTGAAACGCTTTTACTTATCCAAGCCAGTCTGAGATTGTTTTCTCGTGACACATTGTACTTCATGTTAATGGTAAATTTGAGTCAATATATTTTACCTTTATTTATAAAAAATCCAAAATTTACTGAAAATTTTGAAAAAAAAAAAATCACAATTTTTTAATATGAATTTCTCTGCTTTTAAGATGCATAGGGATATCTAATAAAATTCTTATTAATGAACATTCACCATATGTCCACTTTATGTTGGCGTAATTTTGAAAATGTAATTTTATTTTTTTAGGACATTAAAAATTTCAAATTTTCAAATGTTAAATGTAATTTTTAAGATTTTCATGGAAATTTCCAATAGTTAATTTTAAAGGACCTTTGCTAAAGTGACTTTGAGGGGCTTAAATAATAGAAACCTCCCATAAATGAACATATTTTAGAAACTACAGCCCCCAATGTAATCAAAACTGATTTTACAAAGTTTGTTAACCCTTTAGATTTCCCACAAGAATTAAAACAGAAAAAAGGTGAAATTTAAAAATAAATATATTTTTTTGCAGATTTTCAATTTTTAATTCATTTTTCCTATAAGATAGCAAGGGTAAACCGCAAATCAAACCTGAATATTTATTTTCCTGATTCTGAAGTTTGCAGAAACACCCCATATGTGGTTGTAAACTGCTCTGTGACCAGCAGTAATGAGAGGGAGATAGTACAAGCATTTGTGATGGCTTTAACAGCTTGTCAGAGTGATCAAAAGCCTGGAGACCAGGAAAAAAAGTCTCAGGTTACAGCTCCATGTTCTTGGCTGTCTGACGGCAGCTGAGTCATGGAGCTTCTATGTACAGGTGCTGCACACAGGGGGCAAAGCTCAAGGACGTTTTAAAACGTCCATTCAGAGATAGAGATCCACTACCAGGACGTTTATAGTCAATGGGCAGACTACACAGGAGTGCAGGCTACACAGAGATCAGGTATAAAGAAAAGATCTGCAACTGTTCTGTGTTTTTGACGAGCACCTGGTTTTGGCTCACAATAACTGAGGGAAATAACTGATTGGATAACTGACGCGCGAACAAGGCCCTTAGTAGTCTTTGGGCTGACAGATCAGATCATTGGATATATTGGTGAATAGAGTGATTTGTCAAACCACCGGTGTCCAGAGACACAGATGCAAAACACGGAGGGATCAGAAAAAAAACATAGTCGGAAACAGGCCGAGGTCATGGCAAGAACAGAACATGCATTTGAATAAACAGTCCGAGGTCAGGACAGTCAGCTCAGGGTCAGTACGGAGATCAAGCAAGGATCAGGTCAGGTAGTTAAGAGTCAAATCCAGAAACAGGTGCAGATCGGTACATGGGCACATGAAGGTAAACAGCACACCTCTACAGGAACTAGTGGACAGGAACCTATTGCTCAGGTACCCTCCCACAGGGGAAGGTGCCCTAAATATCCTAGACTGGCCAGCCATAGGCTGTGGGAGATTATTGTGAATGGGAAGAATGGGCAGCCCTACCCTAGTTAGCATGGGCGGCCAGGGAAGCAGAGCAGGAAACGGACAGCCATGCCCAAGAGGCAAATGTTGGCGGGCACGGACCTCTGGCGCAACAGTTTTGTACAGGATTAGAAAAAATGGCAACTTTCTTCCAGAAACAGCACCGCGCCAGTGCCTAGGTTGTGTCTGACATTGAAGCTCAACTTCAACCTGTGGACAAGTGTGGTGCCATTTTTGGAAGAAGGCAGCCATCCATGTTTTTTCTGACCCTGCACACCTCCTTTAAGTATATTGAGCCATAGGCTTTTTCAAGCCTGCCATTATCCTGAACATCTGTTTCTTGCTCTCAGAACTGGTTCAAGATGCAATGAGGCTGCTTTCTGTTAAACAGACGGAAGCAAGGTTACTTGAGTAGTCATGGACCGAGCTTTCATTCTTTCTGGAAACAGTCGAGGAAGATTAAGTCTGAAGTGCCATCCGCTAAGCGCCTGTGTCTTCGTTTCTAGCAGCAGGTAGAGAGGTGCGCCGAACGAGCAGGAGGGGGAGGGGGCACGAGTCAAATCAGTAGGAGAACAGATCGGGTTTCAGAATGGAAGGGGAAAAGAGATAACGGGAGAGATCAAGAATAGCAATGCAGCAACACTGCTTTTAGTGATAATTAATAATTAACATATCTAATGATGCCGGGCGACAGGAAGAATTTGGAAAAGAGCTGAGGGCATGAGGTGACACCAACATCCAAGGTATTGGCACAAAAATCTAATTATGTCCCCACGTAATGCACATAGTAAAATGCAAAGCCGACAATAAAGCGCGTGACATTAATGTGCATTTAAGAAACCACCATATACTGCAGCTCTGCTCCTCCGGGCTCCACAAACAGCAGCGGTTAGAGGATCTAACACCTCGCGCTGTTACCAAAGCGCTATTTATACAGGATCGTGCCGATTCAGGAAGGTCATTTATTACGTGCAAACTTCAGACGGAAGGAATCTAGAAGTTGCTCCATTCGAATGGTAAGTGGGATAGATTTTTATCTTTTCTGAAAAGGTCAATGGTGGGGGTGACAATGGCATCCTTTGGGTTGTATAAATATAGCTTCCGATATTGGCGCTGGCTAATTTCCTAATATGTCTTTATAGACATTTTTGTCTTGTGCAGAAATAAAAGTAAATAATAGAATTCTAGTTTCCTGCAGCCACCATTAGGGGGAGCTTGCTGCATTTGTTTCTATTATTGAGTTCAATGGGAGGTGTACGTAGCAGGCGCCTTAGCTCCCTCTAGTGGTGGCTGCAATCAGCCAGAATTTAAAGGGATGGTCCCATCTCACTGTCTGGTGGCATATATAGCAAGGATAGACCACCAATGTGCTGCGGGAGGGACCCCAAAATGAACACGCCACTTTCCATTCACAATCACGGCCAACCTCCATTCACTTCTATGGGGAGTGCCGAGTGCCAGCATGGCCATTTCTAGAACTCCCATAGAGGTGAATGTAGAGGCTGCTGTGCTTGCGCAGTGCACTTTCCATTACTTCTATGGGAGTTCCTGAAATATCCGAGTGCACTCGTCGATCGGCTCTTTTCGGAACGCCCATTGAAGTGAATGGAGATCATGGAACGCCACTCAAGCGCTATGCATTCTCCTTCGCCTTGGACGCCTCGTTCTAGAGATAGGTGTGGGACCCGCATCTATTGGATATTGGTGGCATATCCTAGCGATATATGCCACCAAACTGCGACATGGGCCAACCCCTTTAAAAGGGTTTTCTAGTTATAAAATGCTAGTCCTCTATCAACAGGGCATCAACTTGGCAAATGAGGTTCAATGTGGATAAAAGTAAAGTTCTGCATCTTGGTTATAATAATCTCTGTGCATCATATGTCCTAGGAGAGGTAACACTGGGAGAGTCACTTATAGAGAAGGATTTGGGTGTCCTTGTAGATCATAGATTGAATAACAGCACAATGTCAATCAGCTGCGTCTAAGGCCACCAGGATATTGTCATGCATTAAACGAGGCATGGACTGTGGGGACAGGGATGTAATATTACCACTTTACAAAGCTTTGGTGCAGCCTCGTCTGGAATATGCAGTTCAGTTCTGGGCACCAGTCCATAGAAAGGATGCCCTGGAGCTGGAGAGAGTACAGAGGAGAGCGACTAAACTGATAAGGGGCCTGGAGGGTCTTAGTTATAAAGAAAGATTAAAAGAATTAAATTTATTTAGTCTTGAGAAGAGACTTCTAAGGGGGAACGTGATTAACTTATACAAATATATAAATGGGCCGTACAAAAAATACAGAGAAAAACTGTTCCATGTAAAAACCCCTCAAAAGACAAGGGGTGCTGCCGTATATGGCAAGGCAACAGTGCAACCATTGTATCCTAAACCTGATCATGTTGGAAGCTGGTTGGTTTTCCTACATTACTAGTACTATAGTCTAATAATGGTAGTGTGAACCCAGAAGTCAAGTACTAATTATGGACAGGGCAAAGGAGGATGGCGCAGCCAACCTATTCTCATCAGAACCCCAATAGTTTCTAGTAGTAGTATATCACATAGACGTAACTTGAAACTCTTGGACCCCAATGCGAAATATCTAAGAAGGCGCCCCATCTACCTTAGGCTGCTTATAATAACAATGTGACAGAGGGGGATTAGGGAGCCTGGGTCCAACTGCAAGCCCTACATCTTATATGTCATGAAGGGTAGGGAACAGTACAGCCCTGGTCTCCACCCACACCAATGTCCCTAACCCACTTGCATAATCCACCCTAAATGGTGGCCCACAACTTGGCGAAGGTCCCTGGCTAGACTAAGTGCAGGGTCGTAAACCTAATGGACAGAAACTGGTTAAAACCAGGACTGGATCTGAAAGCCGAAAGCTAAGTCAAATACACAGCAGAGTGAAACCAGAGAATTAAGTGTGAGACAAAGTCAACAGGCAAAGGCGAGGTCACAAACTAGCAAAATCTAAAATCACAGGCAACTGTAGCCAGATACTGCCTGTTTAAATAGCCCACCGTCAGGAAGCATGTGACTCCGGCGCTAAACCTGATTGGGCCAGTGTCCTTGTTCCCTGGTAGGTCGACCATCTCTGATGTCAGTGGGGTTGGTTGCCATTGCAACAGAGCGACTGGAGAAGAAAAGGTTCAGTCTCCAGAAGCGTCAAAGCTTCTTTACTGTAAGAGCTGTGAATCTGTGGAATAGACTTCCTCAGGACGTGGTCACAGCAGGAACAGTGGACGGGTTTATAAATGGTTTAGATGAATTCTTAAAAGTCATTAATGCTTATGAAAACGTGTACAAATCTGAGTCTCATTTCCTTCAGGGATTCACGTCCCCACCTATCCCTTGGTTGATCTTGATGGACTCTTTTTTCAACCGTATTAACTATGTAACTATGTAGAATAGGGGAAATCTATTAAATTGGTGGTGGTCCAACAAGAAAGGGGGCCCCATACCCTGAAATAAATGGAGCAGCTGGTTCAACAAGTGCCATCCAACTCTATTTATTCTCTATGGGATGGGAGAACACAGAAAGTTAACTCTGACCTATGACCTCTATACGCTAGGAGTTCATAGGTCAACAATAACTTTCTGTGTTTGAAGGGTCATCAATTAAAAAGGACGTGTCCGCTTTCTTGACATACCTTGCTGTATTAAATACAAATAAATTGTATGCCTTATGAAATTACAATTCTGGAGCATCTTTTCTCAGAACTCTGCGTTGTGTCGTTCCTCTGTTATTACTCGTGGAAATGTATGAATGAATTAGCAACAATTAGCAACATTTCCTTTGTCAAAAGAGTGTGCCCCAATATACTCTGGCACTGTCCAATTAGTGCACATACTGGGTATGGGAACACCCATGTGTCAGTTTATTCATAATTACTCCTGGAGGAATAACAGAGGAACGACACAATGAAGCATTCTAAGAAAAGATGTTCCAGAATTAGGGAATACTAAAAAAAAGGCATGTCAGGAGAGCAGGTAATTAGATGTGTTATATAAGAAACAGCTCAGCAAGTGTGCCAAAAGGATAGGGCAATGGCTACCTGTTTAAAAAGTCAAGACACAGAAGTCACATGGTGCCTCATTACCTCTAGGTGCAGTGGACGTGGTATTTTGTAAATGTGTTAATTCAAACTTGTACCTAATAATTCATAATTCAGCATACTTCGGAGCCAGAAAATCCCAGCATTCCTTGCTTCTTCTGTAGCTAAATAAATCTTATACTTATGTGAGAAGTACTCTCTAGGAAATATTTATACAAGATGATGGTGTACTATAAATCAAAGAAGGACGCAGAAAGAGAATAGGAGCTTGTTTACTGTCACTGTTTCCATCAGTACAAGAATAGTGAGTGCAGCTCTGGAGTATAATACAGGATGTAACTCAGGATAAGTACAGGATAAGTAATGTATGTACACAGTGAATCCACCAGCAGAATAGTGAGTGCAGCTCTGGAGTACAATACAGGATATAACTCAGGATCAGTACAGGATAAGTAATGTATGTACACAGTGACTGTACCAGCAGAATAGTGAGTACAGCTCTGGAATATAATACAGGATGTAACTCAGGATAAGTACAGGATAAGTAATGTATGTACACAGTGACTGCACCAGCAGAATAGTGAGTGCAGCTCTGGAGTATAATACAGGATGTAACTCAGGATCAGTACAGGATAAGTAATGTAATGTATGTACACAGTGACTCCACCAGCAGAATAGTGAGTGCAGCTCTGGAGTACAATACAGGATGTAACTCACGATCAGTACAGGATAAGTAATGTATGTACACAGTGACTGCACCAGCAGAATAGTGAGTGCAGCTGTGGAGTATAAGAGAAAATGTACACAGTGTTTCTGCTGTGAAGAGAAAGAACACGATGAATATAGGACAATAATTTATTATATTTTATAGTACTGGCAGATATCTTGGACAACCCCTTTAAAGCATTCTTTGGTATCTACTAAATAAAGATGTTCAAGAATAAAATTCATATTACCTACACCACTTCTCAGACTACCTGTTGCATACTAAGCATTTGGAAGTCTAAGGAACTTTCTGCTGTCCTTGGATTAGTTAGCACTGCTCATGTGAGTGTAGATGGCCAATCCAAGAGCAGGGCTGGACAAGCAGGAAGTGTCTTCGACTACCAAAGTGAGGTGCAGCCATTTTGGTTTGCAGAAGAGGAGTCTGGGAATCTACCGATCTGCAGCAGAGTAGCTGAATAGGAGGTCACCTGGTAAGTTTTCTGTTCGTTCCCCAGATAATGGAATGTTTTTTTTTTAAATCAGAAGGTCACTTTAATAGACTGTAAGGAAGATCAGATTTCTGTATTGGTAATCTGCCTCTTTGTGCCATTCTTAACTCTGCATGTGACGCTCCGACCACTCTGTGCATTAGGAACCGGGAAAATTTTCTTCCACTACATTAAAAAAAATCATCCTCACAGTGATATGCACTGCTTACTGTAAGCTCAGTGATACTTATCACACAAGAAGAAAATATAAGGAACATTTCACAGCTACAGTATATAAAATGAAACTACAAATTATATTAGGCTTTATTTGTTCTGTGGTGTATTTGCTGCCTCCAGTGGTGAGAATTGGTACTGCAAATTATCAATATTAATGCACATTACAGTACAAATTGAAGGACATGTCCTCCAGAATATTTGTTTTTCATCAGATAGATGAGCTCTCTATAATTATACATTTCATACGATGACGATTTCCAGAAGAGGCGACAATTCCCTCCAAAACATGACAGCCAATAAGGCTCTGTAACAGGAAGCTAGGAATCCTATAATTCATCAACCCTTTATTTATAAGCTTACAATACACTTCAGTGAAATCCTCATCATTTTCTGAAGCCACAACAGTTTATACTGTACATCTGTAGTCAGTAGTAGTAGCAGTAGGATAGTCGGGGAGACGTATATGGCAAGGCAATAGTGCAACCATTGTATCCTAAACCTGATCATGTTGGAAGCTGGTTGGTTTTCCTACATTACTAGGACTATAGTCTAATAATGGTAGTGTGAACCCAGAAGTCAAACTCAAGTACTAATTATGGACAGGGCAAAGGAGGATGGCGCAGCCAACCTATTCTCATCAGAACCCCAATAGTTTCTAGTAGTAGTATATCACATAGACGTAACTTGAAACTCTTGGGACCCCAATGCGAAATATCTAAGAAGGCGCCCCATCTACCTTAGGCTGCTTATAATAACAATGTGACAGAGGGGGATTAGGGAGCCTGGGTCCAACTGCAAGCCCTACATCTTATATGTCATGAAGGGTAGGGAACAGTACAGCCCTGGTCTCCACCCACACCAATGTCCCTACCCAGTTGCATAATCCACCCTAAATGGTGGCCCACAACTTGGCGAAGGTCCCTGGCTAGACTAAGTGCAGGGTCGTAAACCTAATGGACAGAAACTGGTTAAAACCAGGACTGGATCTGAAAGCCGAAAGCTAAGTCAAATACACAGCAGAGTGAAACCAGAGAATTAAGTGTGAGACAAAGTCAACAGGCAAAGGCGAGGTCACAAACTAGCAAAATCTAAAATCACAGGCAACTGTAGCCAGATACTGCCTGTTTAAATAGCCCACCGTCAGGAAGCATGTGACTCCGGCGCTAAACCTGATTGGACCAGTGTCCTTGTTCCCTGGTAGGTCGACCATCTCTGATGTCAGTGGGGTTGGTTGCCATTGCAACAGAGCGACACCGCCAGCACAGTCATAGTGAGGCTAAGGACAGATAGGTAAGTATGTGACACCATATAGCTACAAAGAAGCAGCCCATGTGTCTACTTTGGTAGACCCTTAAAGAAGGGGTCAGTTTCAGGTTGGTCTTATTTAGTAACATAGTAACATAGTAACATAGTTTATAAGGCTGAAAAAAGCCCTCTGTCCATCCAGTTCGGCCTGTTATCCTGCAAGTTGATCCAGAGGAAGGAACAATAAACCCTGTGAGGTAGAAGCCAATTTTCCTCACTTTAGGGGAAAAAATCCTTCCCGACTCCAATCAGGAATCAGAATAACTCCCTGGATCAACGGCCCCTCTCTAGTAACTATAGCCTGTAATATTATTACCCTCCAGAAATACATACCAGGCCCCTCCTGATCTCTTTTAGTGAACTTACCATCACCACCTCCTCAGGCAGAGAGTTCCATAGTCTCACTGCTCTTACCATAAAGAATCCTCTTCTATGTTTGTGTACAAACCTTCTTTCCTTCAGACGCAGAGGATGTCCCCTCGTCACAGTCACAGTCCTGGGACATTTCCATTTTAAAGGGGTTGTCCGAGTTATTTTTTTGTTCTTTATATGTTTCTAACTTGTCAGGTATAACAACTTTCCCATATACTTTGTGCTTCTAAAGCTGCTGGTTTCTCAGAGTTGACTGAGGGTCACATGACCTGTGATGTCACCTTATCTCCCTGGTCTGTGATGTTTCGTTCACAAGCCTCAGAGTTCAGATAACAGTCTGTACACGAGACGTCACTGGCCACGCCCCCTTTCTTTGCCGGGCTCCTGCTATCTGCTCTCTCCCTGGGTTCCTTCAGATAAAATATTAACCCCTTCAGCCAGAACACACTGAGGGCTCAAGGCTTTATAACAAATAGTAGCTGCAGCAGTGAGAGGAGACAAATGCTGGGCAAGGAGCTATAGAGGAATTGTATTGTACAAGAACAGGTAGGGAGAAATTCCTGTATGTATCAGCAGTGTCATTGTACAGCTGGGACTTGTAGTCCTACACAAACAACATGCTGCTGAGTATTCCAGCAGGCAGACATGTCACTCAGCACTTGTATTCACTGCCTTTGCAGAGAAGGGGGGAGGGGCTGAGATTGTTGTTACTGCAGGTAAACAAAGGCCAGAAGAGAACCAGGGAAATGAGGAAATATAATTTTTTTTTGCCTAAAACTTGCTGAACTTAGTTATATATTGCTGCCCATCAGATTTACATTGCTATATATTTTTTTTCATAACTTGGACAACCCCTTTAATTTGTGGTTCTATTGAGAATCACCCCATGTAACTTCAACTCCATGAGTCCATGAGTCTATTTTGGGGTGCCCGTAAGAGGTCCCATTCCAAGTTGGTCTCATTTCCATTTTAATTGGTGGTGCGATTGAGAAATCTCCTTCAGTTATGGGATGGGATAAAGACATTGAGACCTCCTGGTTAGTGGTGTCAATCAAACACTGGAAAGGTCCTTTTTTTTGATTTTGGTATACACCCCTCCCCAGTCCTGGGGTGCAGCTAGGTTTGGTTACAGGTAGGACTCTAGTAACTCTAGTAATAGTTCACGATACAGATACATCTGAAGACTCTGTTGGCTTGAATTTCCTTTAGGAGTTAATGGAGCTTGAGTGATGGCCTCCATCGGCTTGAGCGAAGTGTACTTTGTATTTTTTCCAAGCAGCTTTTGGTCCCAGTATGTGATAAACACGCGTTTATTTTATAACCGTATCGATTGATATGTATTGTGTCCTCAGAGGGATTCCACTGTCTTCAGGATCCGACATCTCAGCAAACTTTTCAGACGTCTTAATGCTGTGAAATGATAAAACCATGTTCCTGGAAGAGTCTGCTTACCTCACACCCCATCGGAGTCTAGGGCATTTATTTCATACGGGGAGTAATGATTGCACTCCAAAAAAAAAAAAAAAGTGCAGCATGATTCATTAGGAAGGGCATTGTAGCATAGAGTGCACTGAATGTGAAATTGCCCTGTGATCTCTAAGGTTCCAACGCGGGGACTGAGACTTCGCTGCTCAGGAAACTGCAGCGTGATCATTTGTTACAGCGTCTTACAATGAGAGATTGCAGAGAGCGGAGCAGATAACAATGCGGTCCTCGCAAGACCGCAATTTAAATGTTAGCCTTTGATGCACATGAAGGTTTTAGCTCATTAGGGTTTCTTAGGTATTCAGCACAATGTGGCGGAGTAATTGCGTGACACACGGTTCCGGCTGTATGCTTGGCATTAAGTAGTACTAATACATGCCTGTTGGACTGCCCTTGGAGAGCCGCCAGCGTTTTAGCTCAATTCCCTAAGGTCTGGCTTGAGACTTTCGAGAGCCACATAACCATATGGTTTCATATTGAAGGGTCATTTTCGCGCAAACCTGCCTTTCAACTCCCATTTTCGAGGCCATGAATTGTGCACAATAATTCCCTTGTACGTTTCAAGCTTTTTGGATTCTTTCCTTCGCTGTGCCCTTCTTACCGAAGGAACACAACAAATTACAAGCATACATATTAATACATCTTTGTGACGAGGCGACATTTTGCTCGCTAGGCTGGCAGATATACATATTTAAGAAACGGCTTCAAAAGCTTTCACGTCCATATAGAAAGATCGGAGAAGTGAAATAAAAGACCCGCGGTGGCAGATATGGGGATGATGTTTGCTTAATCTTCGCCATGTATTGTTCCTCGCCTGTAAGATGTTGGCATGTGCTGGACGCAATTACATTCCACATTACTTCTCGAAGTGAAAAGACTGGAATATTTATGGCATTCACAATGCAAAGTTTGTAGGGCTTTGTAGAAAAGACTAGAGTTGACAAAGAGGGAATGAGCCAACTAAGCAAAATGGAAGATCTTGTAGGGCTTTAGATATACTATTATGTAGGAAATAGGAATGGGGAAGGAAAGCAGAGGAAACCACTAGGACACTAAGACAATGGACGTCACGGCATGGGCATGGAACGGCAAGACATAGAAAACCAAAGGACTTGGAAACTAGATCAGTAGATGTTTTAGGACTGGGGTGCTAAACCATTGCGCTCCTAAGACTAATGTATGGAACCAGTGGACCTCAGGACTAAATCATGAAACCAGTGGACATCTTGATTAAGGCACAATATCAACAGATATTGTAATGGGGAGCCAGTGTCCTTGTATCCCTCGCAACCCAGGGGAGGGGAGGACCCGACGACACACGCTTCACAAGCACGGCCAGTGTCTTCCATCCCCTGGACTACAAGCAGCAGGGGAGCTGAGCGCCGACGCCCATGAATCAGCACTCAGATGTATTGAGGTTTCTGATTTGGGTCATGTGACGCTGGCCACATCATGTGACCCATCTGCTGGGCCTATTTAAACAGGCAGCCTGCTGGCCACAGGTTGCCTGTGATTGGTCTTACCTCCAGTACTAGCGTTTGGTGATCTTCAGAGACTATTGTGTTTGACTACTGCTTGTGTTTTTGACTACGACCTCGCCTCATCCCTTTGTACTTCGCTACCTCTCGATTTTGACTTCGGGCTCGTGTATTGACCTTGTTCCTGCTTGCTCCCTTGGTTTTGACGTGACTTCCTGGTTCAACTTTGGCTTGGTGACTTTCCGATATTGTTTGTGTTCTGTCGTTTGTTTATTGTGTTCTCCTTATGTTCCCCTTCCCTGTATGCCCTAGCAAGTACCCAGGCTAGGGCCCATCGACCAGTTGTACGCCGTTGCCTAGAATGGGCTGTGCAAGTAGGCAGGGTGAGAGGTGGGGCTAAGTGCAGGGCTGCATATACCCCTGAACACGTGACAGAACGTGACAGATATGAAGCATGTGGTAATAAGTCTCCAGCACTGGACACTAAACCACTGAACCCCAATACAAAGGTATGACAACTGTGGAGACCATGACGAGGACCCAAAATGTCCAGAAACCAGGACTTCATCATTAAACTCCAGGGTGAAGCAATAAGACACTGCACCCCAGAACTAAATCATGAAACCAGAGGTCATTTTTAATAAGGCACAATGTCAGTGGAATGGATATCAAGAATGTGGTGCTAATTCTTCAAAAGTGGACTGGACAATAAACCCCTGATCTCCAAGACTGAGGTATGAAATCAGTGGAGACCATGACTAGGACCCTAAACCACTGGAAACCAGGACTTAAGAATTAAACTAATGCACTTAGGTCTACTAAGCCAATAGAGTAAGACTAGGGCAATAAACAGGTGGATACCATGACTAGGACACTAAGTTATTGGACTCTTAAGATGGCCATAAACATTAAATTAAAGGGTTTCTACAGGAATACTGAGCTTCTACTAAGCGCTCCCAGGCCTGCCACTGTAAATAGAAGATTCATACTTATCTATTAGTGATGATAGAGCACTAAAGTGCTCATATGCTCGGGTGCTCTGCCCAAAAAAAAAAAAACAGTCCCTAAATGTCCCCCTCAGCCCTTAAAAGGGCTTTTATTTGTTTTGTTTAAATAAATTCTTTCCCTAGCGCGCCTCTATCCCTACACTATCTGTCCCTCCTTGCGGCAGCTCTCCCTGACTAAGAAAGGCCGGTCACGTGTCACGGGTGCTATATAGCACCCGATGACGCGTTCCCGGCCAGCCAATCAGTGTAATGCCAGTAGCTAAGATGGCTACTGGCATTAAACTGAATGCCATCCCTCAGTGTTGGCGTGCGGGGAGGGGACTCGAGCATGGCACTCGAGTACACTCGGTGTTCGGCCGAACACAGAGTGTACCCGAGCGCCGGCATGCTTGGCCGAACAGCGAATTTGGCAGAGCATGCTCGCTCAACACTATTATCTATCCGTCCTCTGTGCCATCTCCGATGTGCCCACATTCTGGTCACTTGCTTGTTTTCTTTCAGTGCTGCATGGGCATGGTCACATGTTCTGCTGTAGCCAATGACTGTCTTCAGCTGTGACGTGCTGGCGTTGGGGGAAGCTGATGCTGGTATAACTACAAGATGGCTCTCTAAGTATTGAGAAAGGTATAAGAGGGTACTACAAGTGCTGGGGTCACTAAAGGGGAATTATACCTACTAAGGCACTATGTGGGGGCTAGGGTTGTCACAAAACAGATACGGTTGTATGCATGAGGTCTTATAGTCAGTGTGGTCCATCAGGTCATGTTCATTTCCTTCATTTGATGGAGACAACATTTCCATTATTTTAATAGTTCTCCTTCCATAATGGACATTTTTTTATTATTGTAATTAATTTTGTGCCATTAAATTATATGCAACTGCTAAAAATATAAAAATATAATGGCATATATAGAAATAAAAGAAATTCCCATACAATGGCCTGGTATATATAGAGATATATCTGTAGATTCCAGTACCTAGCATATGTGAATACATAACACATGGGAAAAATACAACTGAGGTTTTTAGCCATAGAAAATCTCCCATTAGCCAGCATTGAGCTCTATAGCTCAGGTGCTCTACAGCTACAGTATGTGGTCAAAGTCTATGCCTTCAATGCAGATGGTTGTAGGTTTCATACCCGGCAGAGACAATTCTAAAATTTATTCTTATGGTCAATAATAAATGTTGAATACACAGGGGTGTCTACAACAGGGAAAAAACTATGTTTTATTTAAAAAAAAGACACAAAACTTAAAATATGATCAAACAATTGGTGCCAAAAAATATGAAGGAAAAATGTCAACGCTATGGGGGTCATTATAACTATAGGGGGTATTATAAGTACTGGGTGCACAACATGGGTGCACTATTATACTGGTGGAACTACAGGTGACATTATACCTGGGGGTACTAGAAGGGGGTATTATACTCACTGGGGTCACTATAGTGAGCGTTATATCTACTGGGGGTACTACAGGGAGAATTGCAACTACTAGGGGCATTACAGTGGTCATTATAACTACTGGGGGTGCTACAGGGGGACATAACTACTGGGGCACTACAAGGGGACATTATAATTTTGGGGGGCAGTATATCTACTGGTGGTACTACACAGGGCATTATAACTACTGTGGGCACTATAGGAGACATTGGAATTACTGGGGGCTCTACATGGGGGTATAATAATTCTTGAGGCTCGACAGAGGTGCATTATAATTATTGGGGCACTACAGGGGGCCATTATAATTATAGGGGACGTAGTATCTATGGGGGCTACTAGATGGGGCACTACTGGGAACACTATAGGAGGCATTAGAACTACTGGGAGCTCTACAGGGGGTCCTTATGGAGGGACCTTATTACTACTGGGAGCACTATGGGGTATTATTACTACTGGGAGTTCTGTGTTGCCATTATTAAGTACACTATGGAGGGCACTACTACTAATAGGGGCACTCTTGAGGAGCATCATCACTGGAGGGGACATTATTACAAATTAGGTCACTGTAGGAAAGAATTTCTACTATTGGTAGGACTTTTAGGAGCACTTTGGGGACTCTGTATGGCACTGTTATTTTTTCAGTATAGTATTTATAGGGGCATTGGGGAGCATATCAGGCATAGTATTGGGGGTAACAGCAGTATAACACTGTTGGGGAACCAGGAAGAGGAGATGTCTTTGACGAGACATGGCTGAAAGAAGTCATCATGACTGTCTGGGCCGAATGGAGAAGATGAGGAAAGAGAACATCTGCATCAGGGGAGACATCACTGGATGTAAGAGGCATGTGGTGATGGATTCTCCTGTCCAAATATGCCTTTAGCACTGGGGCTGGAGGGTTTGGGCTTGGGCCCAGAGTCTTTTCAGATCCTAGCAATGTCCCAGGAATATTATTCTCATTTGTCAGATTACAACTTTTTAACCCAAGTTTATGTGAGTGTATTGTGAGTGTATTGCAGTATATTAAAATGGAGTATGTCACCAGGAAATTCACTGTTAGGCCTGACACAGGTTCAGAAAATCAAATGTGCTCATTAGGAAGACGGTGAGGAATTCTTATTTATAGCAAATACTCTAAAGAAATGGCATGCTAATAATAAGTGTTATATACAGAACGTCTGATTGTGGATATACAACTATATAACTATATCTACATAAATATTTGCAGCCTGGGATTTTGCCAGATGGCACATCATAGAGATGTACAGATAGCAGAATGTAACATGGATTTACATCTATTTACGGTTTTATTTATTGTCTTCTCACTACTGAGATTCTGCCATTGTATCTATATCAAGATAACTTCTAAGACGTTCTTATTAAAGAAACATACGGTAACATGACACATCGTACAGTCAAACACATCATTAAATCCCAGCACCATATCAAAATGAGGAGAGAGACACTTTTTTATATCTAATCCTCCAAGTGATGATTTGCAAGCAACCTGTTTCCAATTTTTTTTTTGTAATAGTAAATGCAGTAAGATCTTCTATATAGTCTGTCAGACAGCAGGCTGGATGGTAATTTTCTGAGTCATACTTAATTTTTCCTACCTTTTACCAGGTAGTGCGCTCAGCAGGAGACCACAGGGTAAACTCCACCTACAGTAGATACAACAGGTGCTGCATCCAAAAGCAGAATTTTAATAAGCAAAACATTAGCAAAATAATATTTTATTTCCATTATAAATATCCATTACTGGACAGCATTCTGTTTTAGTTTCTCTAGTTTGAAATTCTGTGATGTTTACTTTCTTAATATATCTGGTGGGGTATAAAAACTACCCATATGACCTCGTTCAGCAGTAATACAGAACATGGAAAGCTGACGATTATTTTGGTTTCTTGATATACAGGAATAATGCACAATGGGATATTGTTTACATTAAAATGACACCAGAATAATATGTACATGATAATGACATAGTTGTTATAGTATAGTTATGTCACAGTACAGAGATAATAAACACAGTGATGTCACAGTACAGGGATAATAAACACAGTGATGTCACAGTACAGAGATAATAAACACAGCTATGTCACAGTACAGGGATAATAAACACAGTGATGTCACAGTACAGGGATAATAAAGACAGTGATGTCACAGTACAGGGATAATAAACACAGTGATGTCACAGTACAAAGATAATAAGCACAGTGATGTCAGAGTACAGGGATAATAAACACAGTGATGTCACAGTACAGGGATAATAAACACAGTGATGTCACAGTACAGAGATAATAACACAGTGATGTTACAGTTCAGGGATAATAAACACAGTGATGTCACAGTACAGAGATAATAAACACAGTTATGTCACAGTACAGAGATAATAAACACAGTGATGTCACAGTACAGGGATAATAAACACAGTGATGTCACAGTACAGAGATAATAAACACAGTGATGTCACAGTACAGGGATAATAAAGACAGTGATGTCACAGTTCAGGGATAATAAACACAGTGATGTCACAGTACAGAGAAAATAAACACAGTGATATCACAGTACATAGATAATAAACACAGTGATGTCACAGTACAGGGATAATAAACACAGTGATGTCACAGTACAGGGATAATAAACACAGTGATGTCACAGTACAGGGGTAATAAAAACAGTGATATCACAGTACAGGGGTAATAAACACAGTGATGTCACAGTACAGGGATATTAAACACAGTGATGTCACAGTACAGAGATAATAAACACAGTGATGTCACAGTACAGGGATAATAAACACAGTGATGTCACAGTACAGGGATAATAAACACAGTGATGTCTCAGTACAGGGATAATAAACACAGTGATGTCACAGTACAGGGATAATAAACACAGTGATGTCACAGTACAGGGATAATAAACACAGTGATGCCACAGTACAGGGATAATAAACACAGTGATATCACAGTACAGAGATAATACACAGTGATGTCACAGTACAGGGATAATAAACACAGTGATGTCACAGTACATGGATAATAAACACCGTGATGTAACAGTACAGGCATAACAAACACAGTGATGTCACAATACAGAGATAATACACACAGTGATCTCACAGTACAGGGATAATAAACACAGTGATGTCACAGTACAGAGATAATAAACACAGTGATGTCACAGTACAAAGATAATAAACACAGTTATGTCACAGTACAGAGATAATAAACCAGTGATGTCACAGTAACAGGGATAATAAACACAGTGATGTCACAGTACAGAGATAATAAACACAGTGATGTCAAAGTACAGGGATAATAAACACATTGATGTCACGGTACAGAGATAATAAACACAGTGATGTCACAGTACAGAGATAATAAACACAGTGATGGCACAGTACAGGGATAATAAACACAGTGATGTCACAGCACAGGGATAATAAACACAGTGATGTCATAGTACAGAGATAATAAACACAGTGGTGTCACAGTACAGAGATAATAAACACAGTGATGTCACAGTACAGGGATAGTAAATACAGTGATGTCACAGTACAGAGATAATAACACAGTGATGTCACAGTACAGGGATAATAAACACAGTGATGTCACAGTACAGGGATAATAATCACAGTGAAGTCACAGTACAGGCATAATAAACACAGTGATGTCACAGTACAGGGATAATAAACACAGTAATGTCTCAGTACAGGGATAATAAACACAGTGATGTCACAGTACAGGGATAATAAACACAGTGATGTCACAGTACAGGGATAATAAACACAGTGATGTCACAGTACAGGGATAATAAACACAGTGATGTCACAGTACAGGGATAGTAAATACAGTGATGTCCACAGTACAGAGATAATAAACACAGCGATGTCACAGTACAGGGATAATAGACATAGTGATGTCAAAGTACAGGATAATAAACACAGTGATGTCACAGTACAGGGATAATAAACACAGTGAAGTCACAGTACAGGCATAATAAACACAGTGATGTCACAGTACAGGATAATAAACACAGTGATGTCTCAGTACAGGGATAATAACACAGTGATGTCACAGTACAGGGATAATAACACAGTGATGTCACAGTACAGGGATAATAAACACAGTGATGCCACAGTACAGGGATAATAAACACAGTGATGTCACAGTACAGGGATAATAAACACAGTGAAGTCACAGTACAGGCATAATAAACACAGTGATGTCACAGTACAGGGATAATAAACACAGTGATGTCTCAGTACAGGGATAATAAACACAGTGATGTCACAGTACAGGGATAATAAACACAGTGATGTCACAGTACAGGGATAATAAACACAGTGATGCCACAGTACAGGGATAATAAACACAGTGATATCCACAGTACAGAGATAATACACACAGTGATGTCACAGTACATGGTTAATAACACTGTGATGTCACAGTACAGAGATAATACACACAGTGATGTCACAGTACAGGGATAATAAACACAGTGATGTCACAGTACACGGATAATAAACACAGTGATGTCACAGTACAGGGATAATAAACACAGTGATGTCACAGTACAGGGATAATAAACACAGTGATGCCACAGTACAGGGATAATAAACACAGTGATATCACAGTACAGAGATAATACACACAGTGATGTCACAGTACATGGTTAATAAACACTGTGATGTCACAGTACAGAGATAATACACACAGTGATGTAACAGTACAGGGATAATACACACAGTGATGTCACAGTACAGGCATAACAAACACAGTGATGTCACAATACAGAGATAATACACACAGTGATGTCACAGTACAGGGATAATAAACACAGTGATGTCACAGTACAGGGATAATAAATAATGATGTCACAGTACAGGGATAATAAATAATGATGTCACAGTGCAGGGATAATAAACACAGTGATGTCACAGTACAGAGAGAATAAACACAGTGATGTCACAGTACAGAGAGAATAAACACAGTGATGTAACAGTACAGGCATAATACACACAGTGATGTCCTCAAATTCATCACATCTGGAGGACCCAAGGATTCCCAGTCTGACACATAGTGTACATTATGCTCTTGTTAATCTACTTTTTTATGAACTACTGTACAGGTGCCGGGAACATGGAGTAAACATACTGCCTTTGCTTCTTTAAGTTTGGCACAGTTTATTCTTATGCACATGGTGCTATTCTGGAATAATAAACCAGTTCACTGGGCACAGTTTGCGAGGACGACAGGCACGATGACTGGCACATCACAGAAGCAACTAGTGCGGAGGAAACATTCAGTGGCAGAGAGAAGGTTTTCTGGAACATTATGGATACACAAGAGCCAAAAATGTCACAATGATCCTATGCATAATCTTACACACTGTGAGACCACCCAAAACTGCACGGACAAGTGGTCTTCTGAGGAGGAAGGTGATGGCCACTATGCATAATATAGATGTGGCAGAACTATGTATAGAGCTAAGGAAATCTGGTCTGGATCAGGAGATTGTCTTCTCAAAGAGGTGGTCTTTTCAAGAGGTCCACTATATGTTGCATGCCAAACAGTGAACTAATGTCTTGCTATTAGGGATGAGCGAACTTTTGAAAAGTTCGGTTTGGTTCGCTTCGGCGAACTTTCTTGAAGTTCGGATTCGTACGAACCGAACCTAAAACGAACCTTGCTATAACGGCTGAATAATTGCTTCTACAATAATGGGAGTCTGATAGGGTACAGTTTCGTTTACTTGCAGTTGCTATTACAATGAAAAAAGTGGAAAAAATCCAAGTGACTTCAACAACGGCGACGCAAAATCTACGCATATTTGAGAATCTACACTAATGCGTACGCTAATGCGAACATTCCCGCACAAATAACGAACATACAGTCTAGCGTTGTCAAAGGTACGCTACTTAACTAAATGAATATGTACGCATTAGCGTACGCATGCACTGCGTCCGCGAACATTCCTACACAAGTAACGAACATACAGTCTAGCGTTGTCAAAGGTACGCTACTTAACTGAATATGTACGCATTAGCGTACTCATATACTGCGTCTGCGAACATTCCTACTCAAGTAACGAACATACAGTGTAGCGTTGTTAAAAGTACATTACTTAATTGAATACGTACGCATTAGCGTACATTCTCAATAAATATGCGTATATTTTGCGTCGCCGTTATTTTAACCAGATTCGTTACGAACTTTGTCAAAATTCGGTTCGGTGACGAACCGAACTTTTGGGAAAGTTCGTAACGAATCTGGTTCGTTACGGTTCGGTTCGCTCATCCCTACTTGCTATACAGCAAGACTACAGAGGAAAAAAAAAAACTTTTTTTAGCCAGGCCCCTTCATTAGCTATGTGGACAGTGGCTACAGAGAGCATCTCTCCATGTGCAGGACACAGCATGTCCATGTATTACGCAAATTATACATTGAGTTCAATGGTAAATGTACAATGATTTCACCTGCAGGATAACTACATGTCAGGTCCTAATGATTGCTGTGGTCACTTTAAGATCCACTCCACTTATTGAAGGGAATTTTTTTTCTACTTTGTCTTGATAACATCCAACCCACACTGGTGCACTGAATCTCTTGAAATCTCTCTTTTTTTTTGGTCAGTATTGCTATGATGCATTTAAACTTTTTAAAAGGTAAGTAGCTTTGCAAATAGCCTTGATTAAAAATCTCCTACTGTTTTGTGCATACAGCTTTTAAGTAGACCTATGTGCCTCCATATTACAATCAAATCTATTACCGTTTTGTGTATACAGCTCCTATGCAAATCTATGTGCCCCCAAACTACAACCAAAACATTTATAATGTGATCCTGCAAATCCCTCTGCACCCCACTCCCATTTCTTGATTAAATACATTTGACAACTTAGTAGGGAGCAGATGGAAGGTAGCATGATATTGGAGGAGGTGGTGAAACAAGCGCCCCTCCCTTGGCCACAAGTCAAAGACTGTAACTAGCAGGACTACTTCCTCAGCTTCTCTGGTGTCTGTGTCATGTGACAATTCTTGGGGGCCACACCTTGTTCTATAGATCCATACTCATAAGAATGCAGTCATGTGATCCATGTAAATTAGTGAATATTTTTTTCTATTCACTTTGGTTTCCAATCAGCCTATGCTGCCAGACTCCAGGAACATGGTAGAAAATATTTAAAGAAGAACTCCCACAAAAAAAAAAAATGTTTTCCATGTCCTGCTAGAAAGGTACATGATGTAATCTGTAGTGAATGTCATTTTCTTACCAGTGTCTGTATTTTTGACTTATATAATCCTGAAGTTTCTTATCTGTGACATGTGACCAGGAATCAAACCCACCAACTCACACATAGACTTATGTGTGGACAGGAAGTCTAATTCTCTATGTATTCTTATGGGAGCCTCACTTTCAGTCTTATAGGAAATGAATAGAGCAGTGACTGGCTTCCTGTCCTGGGTCAGTTGGAGGTCAGGGAGTTGGTCACATGACCCAGCTAACATAAAAAGAAAGTGGATAACTCTCAATTAGAGTCCCTGAGAAGAAAATTACATCAACCACTGAGGAAGGGGTGCTAACCCTGAAACGCGTATGGGATAGCAGTGTATTCACTTGGAGTAAAGAGGATACTTGAACATTATTATTGCTATTCTCTGTATTTGCAACATTGAAACAGTATGAGGAATATCCACAGACGGCAACGCATCCACTACAACTGCAGCATCTAACAGCCCGAAGAATAGATAATAAGTAACAGTCTATCAGCGTACCACGTGGGACGCCACGTGACACGCCATTCAAAAAAAAGACGCACTTTTGTGGATCGCGCGACAACAGAGCACGCTACAGACCCACCGGCAGCACGGAATAGCCGAATAGGAGGAAGAATACAGACACAGCGGATGGAGACCACGGCTCTACAGTGAACACCAGAATCATAGGAAACTACAGTACACCGGGTGGTAAAGTATTACCTATAACTATCTATTTGTCTGTATAACGGTCTGTATACTTGAACCACTGAACCACCAATTTATTAACAGCTGTACTGTGAATACTAACTGTTGGGCTACCAATACAAATGGACCATATATACAAGTGATGAATGTATCCATACCAACAGTATAACAATATTGTTAACCCTCTATATACCGGTACTCTAAACTACAAGAACTGCATCTAGTACTATATGAGATAAACCAAATAATCAGGATACTATTGTGACTACTGGACTACTTAGTATCAATTCTTTTTCTATTTTTATTTTTTATTTTTATTTTTTACTTTACTTTATTTTTTACCGTTACATTTTGGATTATTATAGGATTTTACTATTTTTACCTTTTTATCTTTATCTTTTGTTATTTCCAGCGCTGTACTAATCCTATTTATTCCATTATTATATTATACTATATTTAACAAAGTACTATATATCAATATTTATATTACTGAACTTTATATTTACCTTACTTTCTAATCCCATTTTAGTGTGCCTACTTACCTTATAATCTGAAGAAAATTACATTCACTACAGATTATATCATGCACCTTTCTAACAGGTCAGAGAATACATTTTTTTGCGGGAGTTCTTCTTTAAACTGTGATCATTTTTTTCACTATATTTTTAAGAAAAAAGAAAAAAATCACAACAGATGAGTTGTCAGATCCTATTAATTTTTGTTATGACAGTGGGTGTGAAACCTAAGGGTGTTATCCTTGTGGTCCACTGGTATTCACCCTTTAACCCCTGTATAGGGATCTGGACTTCACTGCAGGGGAACCACCAGGCCACCACCTCCTGAAATAGTCTCTGAGTGATTGACATCTCACCAACGGTGGTCTGAGACACTGCTGCAGGGCACAAAGGGATCAATTAAAACTGTAGTCAGGGACAGGCCAAGGTCAGGCCAGGCAGAGTATAAGCAATCCGATAAACAGTCTGAGGTCAGGGCAGGCAGAGTATAAGTAATCCGATAAACAGGCCAAGGTCAGGGCAGGAAGTGTATAAGCAATCCGATAAACAGTCTGAGATCAGGGCAGGCAGAGTATAAGCAATCCGATAAGCAGTCTGAGGTCAGGGCAGGCAGAGTATAAGCAATCCGATAAACAGTCTGAGGTCAGGGCAGGCTGAGTATAGTCAATCTGATAAACAGTCTGAGGTCAAGGCAGGCAGAGTATAATCAATCCGATAAACAGTCTGAGGTCAGGGCAGGCAGAGTATAAGCAATCCGATAAACAGTCCTGAGGTCATGGCAGGCAGAGTATAATCAATCCGATAAACATTCTGAGGTCAGGGCAGGCAGAGTATAAGCAATCCGATAAACAGTCTGAGGTCAGGGCAGGCAGAGTATAAGCAATCCGATAAACAGTCTGAGGTCATGGCAGGCAGAGTATAATCAATCCGATAAACATTCTGAGGTCAGGGCAGGCAGAGTATAAGCAATCCGATAAACAGTCCTGAGGTCAGGGCAGGCAGAGTATAAGTAATTCCGATAAACAGGCCAAGGTCAGGGCAGGCAGAGTATAAACAATCCGATAAACAGTCTGAGGTCAGGGCAGGCAGAGTATAAGCAATCCGATAAACAGTCTGAGGTCAGGGCAGGCAGAGTATAAGCAATCCGATAAACAGTCTGAGGTCAGGGCAGGCAGAGTATAAGCAATCCGATAAACAGTCTGAGGTCAGGGCAAGCAGAGTATAAGCAATCCGATAAACCAGTCTGAGGTCAGGGCAGGCAGAGTATAATCAATCCGATAAACATTCTGAGGTCAGGGCAGGCAGAGTATAAGCAATCCGATAAACAGTCTGAGGTCAGGGCAGGCAGAGTATAAGTAATCCGATAAACAGTCTGAGGTCAGGGCAGGCAGAGTATAAGCAATCCGATAAACAGTCTGAGGTCAGGGCAGGCAGAGTATAAAGCAATCCGATAAACAGTCTGAGGTCAGGGCAAGCAGAGTATAAGCAATCCGATAAACAGTCTGAGGTCAGGGCAGGCAGAGTATAAGCAATCCGATAAACAGTCTGAGATCAGGGCAGGCAAAGTATAATCAATCCGATAAACAGTCTGAGATCAGGGCAGGCAAAGTATAATCAATCCGATAAACAGTCTGAGATCAGGGCAGGCAAAGTATAATCAATCCGATAAACAGTCTGAGGTCAGGGCAGGCTGTCTCCTGCCAGGAGAGAAGAGGCTCACCACTCCAGGCAGTGAAGCAGAGGAAGACCAGTTGGTCTAAGCCAATGGAGAAGAGTGAGAGAAGCGGCACCTGTGCCAGCCCTGGAGAGCAGAACGGTGACGGGCAAGGGTCGCTAATGTAATAGTTTCTAGGGGAGATAAACCGATTCCAAAGTCTACATCATTCTTCATCAGTTTTGTCATAATCAACTTATATACAACATCCATCATCAGAATTTTTGATTTTGAACAGATTCTATCAAAAGCAGTTTTACAGGATCCATCAAAAGCAGTTTTTCTTTTTTACAGGATCCCTTAATATCGTTCCCCCCCCCCCCCCCATCATTTAGACCTATGGCTGATGGATTGAAAGGCTGATATAACCTGATATCAGTCCCTCATTGTGTTTTCATTCGATTGCAGAAGGAAAGACCAGACGACAACTACTTGTTACCGCTACTCCATTCGCACTGGTAAAAGAAGACAAGAACTTAATTTGATCTACAAAAATATTTCCATTTATCTTTTTGATTTTAGCTTTCCGCGGGAGCTGTCATACATCGGGAAGTTTGAACATTTTTAAGACATTAATAGCTGCTCAGTCACAGTGACGGTATTTTGTCTGGATTTAATTAAAAAAAGTCTTCCCACATTACTCTTGGCATTATCTGCAGTGGCTGCAGACATCTGTACCCGAGACAGAACATACAGATAAGGCTCTGTTCACATCACGTTTCAGCCTTTCACCAGAGGTATACGTTGGGAGGATTGCTTAAAATATACCACTGTGTTGGCATATAGTGACACCCGTAAGTGCCCAAAATACATATATATTTCCTGTTGGATGCCTTTGCATAGAATAGACAGTACTGTAAAAAAAAGTATACCAATGTATACAAACCCAAAAAGAACACTCTTTGGCATTTATTAGTGAGTGGCGCTCATTGGTCACATAGAGCTTTCCTGGAAGGTACAGCTAACATAGGACTCTAGCATAATGTGACCAGAGCCCAAGCTCGTACTGGTGAAAGGTGGAGTGTGGGGGTCATTAAGACATTATAGGTGGGGAAAAGGTATAATGTTACAGCATAGGGATCAAAAATATTAAAGGGGTTATCCTATGACTCATGTAAAAAATGATGATAAGATATCATCTAGTACATGACAACTTCTTTCTAACAAAGCTAGAACCAGCCTTGTACCTCACATGGATCCAGAGATCTCTACATTTATTGTTCTGCTAGCTGAAAGCTCAAGGGGATTGTCTTTTCTGCTGCAGCTCAGGGGGTGTGTCCATGATCTCCCTATCACAGCTCAGAGGGCGTGTCTCAGCTCTCCCTATCACAGCTCAGAGGATGTGTCTTAGCTCTCTCTATCACAGCTCAGAGGGCGTGTCTTAGCTCTCTCTATCACAGCTCAGAGGGCGTGTCTTAGCTCTCCCTATCACAGCTCAGAGGGCGTGTCTCAGCTCTCCCTATCACAGCTCAGAGGGTGTGTCTTAGCTCTCCCTATCACAGCTCAGAGGGCGTGTCTCAGCTCTCCCTATCACAGCTCAGAGGGCGTGTCTCAGCTCTCCCTATCACAGCTCAGAGGGCGTGTCTCAGCTCTCCCTATCACAGCTCAGGAGGAGGTTGGAAGACAAAACTGAGCATGTGCAGCCATCTCAGTGAGCAGGAGAAAGAAATAAGAAAAAGAACAAACAGCAGGTGGCGCTGTACAGATACATTTTATTGAATAGCTTAGTGGCTTTGCTAAATTTTTAACTATATGCAATTGCAAAAGTATTCAGATCCAGCAGGTAGTTTGAAAACTAAAATATTTCATGCGGCAACCCCTTTAAGAGCACTGTATTTTTTAAGCAGATTTGCTTCACTTGGTATCTCTGTTGCCTTTTGCACAGAATCCAAAATTGGTTTCCCCACCCATGGATCAGTCCTACCAAGTGTGGACTGGCACAAATCAATATTGAATTTTTGCTATGGTTCCATGCCAGATTTTTCCACACCCTGTATCTGGAAAACCATGGCTGCCTTGCAGGGGCGGACTGGGAACTTAAAGTGGCCCTGGAAAAAAATACAAAAAGTGGATCCAAAATGATAGAAGGCAGGGCCAGCAATACCATATTGTGGCAAGTTATACTGCCCCAACAGAGCTAAATACCACAGTCCATCACAAAATACATCCCGAAAAACTTCCACTGGCTCAGGCGGCCCCCTAGGCATTGGCCCACTGGGAAATTTCCCTGTCTATGGCCAGTCCACCCCTGCTGCCTTCCTCCAAAAACAGCTCCAAAACCTGTCGACGGGTTGCATGTGGCATTGCAATTCGGCCTCGTATACTTCAGTTTCGCGGAGCTGAAATACCAAATCCAAATAATAGACAACCAGAAGAAAGCAGCCATGTTCTTTTAATCCCGGACCACCCAAGTCATGTGAACAGACCCTAATGGGCTGCTTATAATAGGTCATGTGACACCTTAGCACGGGAGATAAAGTAGGGATCATGGAGGAAGCATATTTTGACTCCCTTCAACTAGAGGCTGGACAACCTGCATCTATTTAGCTGTTGTAAAACTACAGCTCCCAGCATGCCCGGACAGTTTACAGCTATCAGCCTACAGCAGGGCATGCTGGGAGTTGTAGTTTTACAACAGCTGGAGAGCCTCAGGTTGTCCATAGACTGTAGACTATCAAGGCAGTAGTTCCAGGTTCATCCCTAAGACCAAAGCAGGTAAGTAAGGGTTCTAATCTACATTATGGAAGTAAACATTTGCTGGTATTTGAGAGCGGAGGGGGTCTCCAATAAATGAGGATTTGGACCCTCAGATGTCAAGTTCAACAAAAGCCAATCCAATGTAGAAAAGAGGAAGAAGAAGAAGAAAACCAAGCAAAATCCTTCATGGAGAGCAGGAGCTACACTTTCCAAGGTGTAAGCTGCTGATCTTATCTCCTGCCAAACACCAAGGAGGGAGTCACACATGGCTGCATCTCTATGATGAGAAAACATTCATAAAATCCTCTTCTTTGCTCTCTTCTTCGCTCGCATCCCTCCTACCTAATGTCTTTCCAACCCCCCACTCCCCCTAATAAAAGTGCAGACCCCCATCCCTTCTGCATCCTCGCTCTATGAGGTCGCCTGAGCCCCTTGAAGGTGACAGCAATCCCTGGACGTGCAATAAAAAGATTTAAGGAATAGAAAGCTCCAATATATATATATTTTTTGCTTTGCATTGATCTGCTGCTGCTGCTGCTGCCGCCTGAGCATCCACTGCAATTTCCAGTTGTAAATCACAGCAGCAGGGACGGTTCACTCCCAGCCCCCTTCCCATTGGACGCCCAACTCCTTCTCGGTTGCATAAGGCCTCTCCGATTGGTCAGGTGCTTACACAAGACTTTACATAAGCTTGGCGTCGCTCTCCCTGAGTTGTACAAAGCACAAGAGAGGTATAAGGTGGTCAAAGCACATAGGAAACTTGTCAACTCTTGCAGATCCAACTATAGGGGAGAAGGAGCATGCTGAAGGCACATTTCTTCATAACAGTAAGTAAGATCTTTTTTTAGGTGAACCCCCCTTGCTGTGAAGGGGTTAATGCATGCTTGCAACAATGTAACAACAAGGATCTTGTCTCCTATGGACTGTACTTTTCACATAGGCTGCATTGACCCTATAGCATTGCTCCGGTATAATCCGTGACTGCGATGAGTTACTGCCTGATTGATGGATGTAGCGATGCTCAGATAAGATGGTAATTGCTGTATGATTTGCTATCTGCATGCCTGAGCGAGCGCAGATATACCGTAGCTATGTATAGCTTCTGCCCCAATTGATACGTATTATTATTACGTATTATATAACTACATGTTCCCCTGCCCAATACAGTCTGATTTATTTTTTTTTACCCCTCTTGCTATTGTCATGGGTAACTAAATGTGCGCTTCCCTGGGCGTCTAGACTCCAGCCTGGGTTAATGCAGTTCATAGCAGTGGGTAGGACCTGAGCTGTGACTCTATTTGTAGGGGAGATTTGTCATCCCATTACACCCCCCTACTGCGAAGAATTTTAATATTTAATAGTGACATAATTGCCGGCGCTGGCATTGCTACAGAAGAGAGAGAGCAGGGACTGGGATTTTGCTCATTACAGGTAGATTCATTGCCGTTAACCTCCTGACTGTCATCTCTGTTAAAAGTTCTAATAGGAATCTTTTAGGGTTTTTTTGTGTTTTTTTAAACCCCCCCCCCCCCCCCATGTCTGAAATATCCTGGAGGTGCTGGAGTAATCCCCTCAAAAATCTTGTGCACAGCAATCTGTACAGTTGATACATTGTTACCAATATTATATTTTGTTTGTTTGTTTTGTCTCTTTGTTTGTTTAATTTTGTTACATTTTGAGAATTCCAATAGAATGTTCACATTGGGAAGAACCCGATCTGTTAACCCTTTGCCACGTTGTATATTTGACGAAGCAGAAGATTTTTATTTATTTTTATTTTTTTTTAACCCCTGGAGCCCAAGAAATGAAAGGAGTGGATTTTGGTGTTTTTGGTCATGATCAAGTTGGGTTAAGGTGACCAAGGCCTTGGCGTTGGCGCTGGCGTCTATACCGCTGGTTAGTCTCACTTCGGTGGTGCCCATGGTGTTTTATTAACCCTGTCTCGTCCAGAACAAAAGGAGAATTCGGTCATCTTGGCTTTTATGAAGGTTGAACGTGGGTCTGATATTCTGCTCCAGTAAAATATGATCGCTGCTGCTCTGGATTGCTGGTGGTACTGCAGTGTCAGCAGGCATGGTGCATGGCGGACGACAGAAGGAATGAAAAGTTTGAAGGACCTGGTAGCAAGCTGTGCGCTGACGATATTTTATGACAGCTTTAGGCTGCCAGTCTGGCATTGAGGTGACGCATTATATTCTGATTGATCCTTTACTCAGGGACAGGTTGTAACCCTCCAGACATAGCTACAGTCTTCAGATGTGGACGGTTTCGGCTTTAATGGCTCTGCTTTCCACAAAGTAAATATTTGAAGTCTTCGGCTTGTAAAACGGTCCTAATATATTAGCAGGTCTCCAGCGACTCGGGGAAAAGTGTTACGCTCTAGCACTTTTTAAAATGGTTGCAACTCATTAGGCGGTTTTGTAATTAAATGGAAATTCTGTGATGTCGATAGGGAGGCCGCCCTGGGACAGAGAATGGGGGGGGGGGGCTCAATGGTAGAGAGAAGATATCTAGGGTTAGAGGAATATAAATGGGGCCTGGGGATGGTCATTGTGGTCCATTCTTCATCATCTATCCTCTTCAGTCTCCTTGTTATCTGTTCCTGGTAAAGCTGGATGAGAAGCAGTATGGCTGTGATGGCCGCTCTTACTCTCAGCTCTCACTCAGCTTTTCCCGACTTGGGGCCTTGTTACAGAGTGACGGCCTCATACATCAGGGGATGTCACTGCAGAAGCCATTGTGAAGGCCACAGCTGGGTGGTGAACGATGTGACAGCTGTCATGGCCGCCATGCTGCTTGTTGTAACCCAACTTTCCTAACACCAGTAATGAGCGAGCAACAAAAGGAACTGATAACTATCTGATAACTATCTATGTCTATCTATCTATCTCATATCTATCTATCTATCTATCTATCTATCTATCTATCTCATATCTATCTATCTCATATCTATCTATCTATCTATCTATCTATCTATCTATCTATCTCATATCTCTCTATCTCATATCTATCTATCTATCTATCTCTCTATCTCACATCTATCTATCTATCATTATATTATCTATCTATCTATCTATCTATCTATCTATCTATCTCTCTATCTCATATCTATCTATCTATCTATCTATCATTATATTATCTATCTATCTATCTATCTATCTATCTATCTATCTATCTATTCATTCAAAAAAAGCTTTATTGGCACGTCCAAGTAAAACATTTAGCATTGCCAAACCAAAGAAATAATAGTTATTGTAGAGGAGGGTTTGATTTGGAAATTAAGGGGGTTGATGTTGGGTTAAAAGGGGCGGTATGGGGGTATAATAGTCCATGGTGTTTCAACATATAGTGGGCAGTAGAGGGGTGGGGTTGTCGGGGCAGTATTGGAGCAGAACAGTCCATGGTGTCTCATCTTCCTCTCAGTTGGTGGCAGGTGGAGACATATTGGGCAGCGATCTCCACAGTGGACTCCTCTTCCCCCAGCAGAATGTGGAGATCGCACATGAACTCATAGTTGTGAAATGGGGTGACAAAACATACAAATCCAAGTTCAACCAATGGAGGTTATACACATATAGCGGTAGCGGTGCAGGAAGCAGCCTATGGTATTTTGTTGTTTCTTAGTCTCTTTTTACACTGTGCTCTGCACTACGGCATATACAGGTAACTAATCCCACTGATTGGCATCCGTCACCTTTAGGCGCCTATGTGGGAAAAAAAAACGTACACCTTTTTACTGGATGCCTCTATATGGAATAGCGTGTTCTGCGCCACTATTCTATACAGTAGAAGATGGTATCTGTGACGTATACCGCCTAATGGAGGCCAGAAGAATGCTCTGGGAGCCTGTAATGGGAGCCTATGGGTCTGCGTAACGCCTGGGCCGGGAGCTTTCCCAATGCATGTGTGAAACGTGCGGCAGGCAGAAACAGAGCCTAAAGAAGCAGTTGCAGTGAAGAAGTTGGTGCAGGGTGAAGATCGTCCTAGAATTTTCCCCAGGATTAGAAGTTTTATTACAGTTTCATGGGTAATATTAGAGGTGCACCTAGCCTTTCTGCTGCCTGAGGCGAAAACTGAAATGGCGCCCCCCCCCCCTGCCAATTTCTTAACCTAACCCCTTTGCCACAATGAAAGCGCTCGTTGCCCATGTCCCTTCCGCTGCCCCCTTCTTGCCCCTACCTGGTGCTGCCTGAGGCGATCGCTTCACCTGGCCTCACAGTGCACCCCTGTGTAATATCGTATCTTGCATTGTATCGGCAGCTTCCGTGCAGCTCCTATGTCACTGATTTCCTATCTATGGATCCCTGTCTACCTCCATTTTGTTATATATGGTCAATGGGGCTCGTTAATAGACAACGGGCATGCTGGCAAATCAGCAAGTCAACTCTTGTCTCTATCCAGCTACCTAGAAACTGGCGGTGACATAGAAAAATCGCAAAACTCACCCAAAAATCATTGTCATATTTTGACTGGATCTGCTTAAACTGAATGGAAACATTTCTTCTGGACTCCTTACTGGTTGTATAAGTAAAGCATGAGCCATGGCCCCGGGATAGCATACAGTACACAGTGTGAGTGGCCCTGCTGCACGTGGACATACCTGACATTTTTTAGGTATAGCTCTGCTTTAGGCTACTTTCACACTAGCGTTAATATTTTCCGGTATCGACATCCGTCATAGGGGCTCAATACCGGAACAAAACACTTTCGTTTTCTCCCCATTCATTGTCAATGGGAACAAAACGTAACTAAACAGAACGGAGTGCTCAAGAATGCATTCCGTTCTCATACCGTAGAGCAGCATGCTGCGGTTTGCTTTCCGTCCTGGGATGCAGAGCAAGACGGGTCCACCATGACCCACAATGCAAGTCAATGGGATGGATCAGTTTACTCTGACACAATTTGACACAATAGAAAACGGATCTGTCCCCCACTGACTTTCAGTGGAGTTCATAACGGATGCAGACGGTTGTGTTATCAGTAACGGAAGCATTTTTGCTGAACCCTGCCGGATCCAGCAAAATTGCTGGAGTGAAAGTCTTGCTTTATATTCCCTATTCCTTTTGAATGGACTTCTTAAAAAACTGCTTCCAAAACGGCACCAAAAACTAAATTCTACATGTGTGTTTTCATCCTTAAAGGGGTTGTCTGGGGTTTTACTATTGATAGGATCATCAATATCATTATGAGATCGGTAGGGGGTCCAATACCCAGCACCCCTGCTGATCAGCTGTATGAGGAGACAGTGCGCACAGTGTGCATGTGTCATTTCTCTTCCTGTTTGCTGACGAGAGACGAGAGACTGAGCGTGCGCACTGCTGACAGCTGATCAGCGGGGGTGGTAGATGTCGGACCCCCACCGATCTGATGTTGATGACCAATCCTGAGGATAGGTCATCAATATTAAAAATCCAGACAACCCCTTTAAAGAGCAGTGATCGGCAGGATCAACCCTATTAAGTTAGGCACATTGCCTGGTAGGATTGATCCTGCTGATTAAAATGTTGCCTTGTCTTGTGAACATTGGTATCAGCGTTCACAAGAAAAAAAAAAAGACTTTATGCAAATAAGGACTTCAGTGCACCTATGGGGCAGGGCCAGCGCTGGAAAGTTGAGAAGCTTAGGTGTATCAAGGGGCTAGGCCACACCCTCAGTGCACTGAAACCCTCATTTGCATAAAGAATCAAAGTAGTTTTCCTTGAGAACGCCGTCACCAATTTTCACAAGACAATTATTGTATTAATCAGCAGGATGATCCCTACCAGACAGTATGGCTGGCTTTAGAGGGTTGATCCTGCTAATGGGGGCCGTATAGGCTGCTGCCTAGGTGTGACACATGCATAGGGATCAATGTTTCTAGGATGGAATACCTCCATAATATATCATCTGATGGTGCACTGGACAATTTATTTTTCTGGTGGACCTCTATATGGCGGCACAGTATAGAGCCATAGACTTCCATGGCTGCTGAGGGGCTCTGATATGTGCATGAACCCTTAACCCTTTCAGGCCCATGCAATTTTTTGTTTTTGCTTTTCCGTTTTTTGTTTTGTTTTTTTTATCCCAAACATAGCTTTTTATAATTTTTTTCACATACCCGTACGAGGGCTTGTTTATTGCGGGACAAGTTGTACTTTTTGATGGCACCATTAAATATTACATACAATATATTGGGAAGCTGGAAAAAAAATCCAAATTCGGTGCAATTAAAAAAAAAAAATTCCTCCGCAGTTTTATGAGTTTTACTTTTACCTCATTCCTTATGGGATAAGGCTGACTTGTTCCTTTCTTTCTCTGTGTCAGTACGATTACAGAGATACCTCATTTTTCTTGTGTTTTAATACTAAATAATAGAAAAAATAAAAACTTTGGAAAAAAAATAATTATTTTCTTTGCATCGCCATATTCTGATCCTCATAACTTTTTTATAGTTATGTCTATGGAGCTGTGCGCAGGGCGATCTGTGCTTTTTATTGATGCCATTTTGTTCATTATTTTTTGGGAGGGGAGGATGAAGAAATTAAAAAATAGTGAATTTGGACACGGCAATGCCTATGATTTTTTTTAATTAATTTTTTATTTTATTTTTTTTTATTATGGGACAGGGGGTGATTAAATTTTATATAATTTTTATATTTTTGAAAACGTTTTTTACTTGTTTTAAAAAAAAAAAAAACTTTTAAAGTCCCTTAGTGAACTTGAATATGCACTCTTCATATCGTTTCTCACTTATACTGCAATGAATTAGCTTTGCAGTGTATGCAATTTTCGCTATGTTGTTATAGAGCCCTGCCACCTGCAGGCCTCCATAAGAACTACAGCTGTAATAGCCTAGAACAGGGATGCTCAACCTGCAGCCCTCCAGCTGTTGTAAAACTACAACTCCCATCATGCCCTGCTTTAGGCTGATAGCTGTAGGCTGTCCGAGCATGCTAGGGGTTGTAGTTTTGCAACAGCTGGAGGGGCACAGGCCTAGAATCCTTACAAAGGCTACAGCCTTTTATAGAGAATGAATGGGTTCCCCCGATATCTCAGTGTGGGAAAGGCATTTGGGCCCTGGGAGAAGTTGCCTCAGATGCCCTGATCACAACTGACCACAGCATCTGTGTGATTTAAATGTCTGCGATCGGCATTATCGCCGATCGCAGACATTGGCCCTAGGTGTCTACTGTTTAAAATGGCAGAATCCCAGTGACTGTGGAGTCCACTGTGCTCGCGAATCTTCTTTAAAGACCCGACCAGCAACGTACATGCTCTGGTCGTGAAGGGGTTAAAGGGATTTTTCAGAACTTAGATATTGATGATGACCTAGAAAGGAAAAGAAAGTCTAAATTTCCAACAAAATCTCAAAACGCGATGTACAGTTTCATAGAGCTAAAAGATAAATTCTATTGTAGCAGAGAAGATTTTGTCAGATACACCAAGGCTGCGTTTTTTTCTTTCTTCATAACTTGCATTATCATAATGTTTTACATTGAACTATAGGAAAACTTGCCTCATAATAAGAGATGTGTCTCAATGGGGAAACCATACAAACATACATAAAAGACACTAAATAACAAAGTCAGCTCTGCTATATAAGAAGGAGTGTTGAGTTTGTCATTTAGCACAGCTCATATTTTCAAGTGTATTCTCTGTGGCTTTAAACATTCCAAAATTATCCACAACATTGCAAATAAACACAAAGCACGTACTACATGGATCCAAAGAAGCTAAACCACCACTTCTAATGCAGCAGAGCTGAGTTGGTTAATACCGGTAAAATTTCCTAAAAAAACTTAAAAATCTGCGCACAAACCATGCAGATAGCTAAATGACAAATTCAGTTCTGCAATGTAGAGCTGTCCATGTTTTATCTCACGTATTTACTCTAAACTCTATATAACCTATATAGACCAATAGTAATGTAGCAGAGCTGAGTTTGTGAATTCTGCAGGGCTGTGTTAGTCTTTAGACATAACTTGTGCAACTGCAGTATCTGGTTTTACAAAGGACTGCAGGTAAACGTTCAAATGTCAAAATGACAAATTCGGGTCTGCTGTGTATGGGGCAGGGTTGAGTTTGTCAGCTTACATAACTTGTGTTATCATGTGTTTACGCTTTACTCTATATCCCCTATGGATTTAGGAAGGGTAAATCTAAAAGCACAATTCTAATGTAGCAGAGCTGAGGTAAGTTGTAGCAGAGCTGTGTTAGGGCTCATGAACACAAATGTATTTTCTTTCCGTGTCAGTTCCGTATGCGGAACTATTCATTTCAATGGGTCTGCAAAATAAACGGAAGTTACTCCGTGTATATTGCGTTTCCATATGTCCATATTTCCGTTCCGCAAAAAATTAGAACATGTCCTATTATTGTCCGCATTACGGATAAGTGTAGTACTGTTCTGTTAGGGGCCAGCTGTTCCGTTACGCAAAATACAGAATGCACACGGACGTCATCCGTATTTGTTGCTGATCCGTTTTTGCGGACAGCAAAATACATACGGTCGTGTGCATGAGGCCTTAATCTTTTTGCACTACTTGTGTATTTGTAATGTCTGGTTTTGCCCAGAGCTACAGGCAAAATTTCCTAAAAATAAAAATCAGCTCACAAACCATGCAGATAGCTACATGACAAATTCAGCTCTGCAATATAGGGCTATGTATGTTTTATCCCAAGTAGTAAACTCTATCTAACCTATATAGACCAATAGTAATGTGGCAGAGCTGTGAAAAGTCTACGGTTCTACATTGGATAGCAGGTAGGGCTACTTTCACACTAGCGTCATAGGGTCTCAATACCGGAAAAAAAACGCTTCCGTTTTGTCCCCATTTATTGTCAATGGGGACAAAACGTAACTGAACAGAACGGAGTGCTCCTAAATGCATTCCGTTCTCATACCGGAGAGCAGCATGCTGCGGTTTTCTTTCCGTCCTGGGATGTGAAGCAAGACGTATGCGTCATGACCCACAATGCAAGTCAATGGGACGGATCAGTTTTCTCTGACACAATAGAAAACGGATCCGTCCCCCATTGACTTTCAGTGTTGTTCATGATGGATCCGTCTTGGCTATGTTACAGATAATACAACCGGATCCATTCATAACGGTCGCAGACGGTTGTATTATCAGTAACGGAAGCGTTTTTGCGGAACCCTGCCGGATCCGGCAAAAACGCTGGTGTGAAAGTAGCCTAAAACGATACACAAATGAGGCAGCCCTAAAGGTTACATGACAAATTCAGCTCTTCTTAACAGGTAAATATCAGGATAAATAACCGCTCCAGCGCGTTTCGGGCTAGATTAGAAGCTTTATTGGTTTATCATTATCTGAATAGTTGAGTCAGAAATGTATCAGTAGGAGATCCATTTTCATTAAAGTGTAAAATCTGCCTTCCCTCATCAGGCCCTCAATCACGCCGACTTATGCGGGATTTGGGATAACCATGTTAGATGGGGGACGTGTTTTATGACCTTGTGCTGGGATGTAAGAAGCGGGTTTTTGGCGTAATCGTCTACATGCCACGCTCTACATTACCACATGCTGCTGGCTTCCAGTTAATAAGAAATTGATTTATTTGTAATATACTCTCATTTTCTTTGTCCCTTCTCCTTCTCTTCCAATTCACTTTTCAATTTGTTGTCCCTAAAGTATCTCACTCCCCCCCCAGATCTTATGGCTGATGAGATTCTATTCAATATCATTTCTTTTTATAAACTTTTACATTTACAATTCCAAAAAATAAGAAAGAAAGAAAATTCCGAGAGGAGACGAAATCTTCCACGGCAGACGTCGCTTGATTAATATGTATTTGGCTGCACTAATTGTGCATATATCTGTTTAAAATAAGTACAAAATCTGCATTTTAAGTAATCAGGAGCGCGCTGAATCTAACCGCAGTCATACGCTTCATTCCTCGCATTTATCAGTTTCATCAAATATATACCGGTAGTTGTGTTCTTTACATCATCGGGGAGGGAAGCGGCTCCCCTCAATCTAGAGTCACCAATCAAATAAAAACTGGGTGTGGGTTGGGTGACACAACTTTATGCAAATACTTTTTGTTATCTAACCTCTCAGGTCTAGGGTGGTGAAAGGGTTAAAACCAGCATCCCTAGCTGTCTAGGGTAGTTAAAGGGGTTTTCCGGGATTTTACTGTGGATAGGTCATCAGCATCTGATCGGTGGGGGTCTGACACTTGGGACCCCTCCGATCATCTGTTTGAGAAGGTACTGGCACTCCTGTGAGCACCGCTACCTTCTCCCCGCTCACCAAGCACAGCGCCGTACATTATATAGTGACTGCGCTTGGTATCGCGCTGAGCCGTTCCTAGGCCACGCGACCGATGAACGCGACGTCACTGGCCTAGGAAAAGCTGAGAGAAGGCCGCAGCGCTCACGGGAGCGCTGATGCCTTCTCAAACAGCTGATCGGCGAGGGTCCCGGGTGTTGGACCCCCACCGATCAGATACTGATGATCTATCCTGAGGAGTAGTAAAATCCTGGAGAACCCCTTTAAGGGATTAATGCCAGCTTCCCAGGTGGTCTAGTTCCTGAAAGGGTCAATGCTAACATCATTTGTGGTCTTGTGTACTCAACAGGTTAATGTTGTAATCTCTGCTGGTCTAAGGCGAGAAGAGGCTTAATGTCTGTACGGTCAAAGGTTTAACGTCGACATTTCAGATTTATCATTTTATTCAAATATATAGTTGTGTTCTACATCAGTCTCAATGTAGGGTTGACAAACAGAAATTGAGTGGGATTTGGGGGTAATGTTTCACTTATAGATCTTTTATGGTCTACTATTCCTGCGGTCTAGGGTAGTAAAAGGGTTAATACCAATATTCCTAGTTGTCTACGGTAGGTAATGAATTAATGCCAGCTTCCCAGGTGGTATAGGTACTGAAAAGGTGAATGCTAGCATACTTTGTCGCATTGTCTACTAAAGAGCTCAATGATAAAATCCCAGGTGGTCTTGGGCAAGGAAAGGGTTCATTTTCACATAGTCTAGTTTGGCCGAGGGGTTAATGTCAACATCCTTGGTGGTCTGTGGCAGTAAGGTGTTAATATCCGCACTCCAGGGGGTTGTAGTGCAATGAGGGGTTAATTCTGGATCCCTGTTGGTCTTTGGCCGTAATGGGTTAATATCAGCGTTCCTGGTCTTCTAGGGCAGAGAGGATGTTGATCCCTGGTGGTGTAGGATGACATCTCTGGTGGAATAGGTAAGGGGTTAATGTAATCATCCTGGGTGATTTAGTGCAGGGAAAGGGCTAATGTATGCATTTCTGGTCGTCTGTGGCTGTAATGGGTTAATGTCAGCATCCCTGGTGGTCTGTGGCTGTAATGGGTTAATGTCAGCATCTCTGATCTTCTAGGGAAGAGAAGGGGTTGATCCCTGGTGGTTTAGAATGAAATCTCTGGTGGTCTAGGTACTAATAATCCTGGATGATTTAGTGCAGGGAAAGGGTTAATATATTCATTTCTGGTTGTCTTTGGCTGTAATGGATTAATGTCAGCATCCCTGGTGGTCTGTGGCTTTAATGGGTTAATGTCAGCATCCCTGTTTTTCTAGGGCAGAGAAAGAGAAGAGGTTGATCCCCGGTGGTTTAGGTAAAGGATTAATGTAATCATCCTGGGTGATTTAGCACAAGAAAGGGTTAATACATGCACCCCTGGTGGTCTAGTGAGGTATAGTGGATTACACACTTGCCCAAAATATAGTAGCAGTTTTGGCCATCTGGTATCATTTACCAGGAGCCAGACAGTTAAAGGCCGGGTGCACCGTTACCCCTCCCACCATAAATAATGCTACATTTCGAGTACTCATACAGACGTCACTCTTTGTGTCACCATATTGTGCTCCATAGTGAATATTCAGTACTCTCTTCTTGAAGTACCACTCGGCCTTGAGTCCTAAAGGACATTTTCCATTGTGTCAAATTTATTAGGACTAATACGGGGCTATTTTTTCACAGTGGAATCCATGTGTACCCCAATGTCATTTCTATTCATTTCAATGAGCGTTGTGCCGCCTCTGATCTCCGCATCGCCATGGCGCCCATCATTAGCTTTACATCCTTATCATTCCAGCATTGAACACATACGTTACCCGCGCACTGTGGGGAATATATTCCCTTTCTATATCCTCCTTTAACATAACACAAACCATTACTGAGTTTCTCGCAGCCCCAGATGATGAGATTGGCCGCAGTCTACACTTCACTGCCAATATTTATTCTTCATTTTTCGATATTCCGCCTGACATTTTTGGAATTGCAAGACGCGTTTGCTCATTGTTCTTTAATATATCTGTCCGATCTGCTTTACTTGTCCAAATACCGTTCATCACGTAAAATAAACATTGGGATGATCAGCAGTATTCCATAACCACGATCTATAAGATGTGCTGTCAGCATATATTTAAAGGAACGGTCCAGAAAAAACGATACACCGGCCCAGACTTACTATTGATTCTGCACCTGGACTTTGTCCAGAATTTTCTTGCATTTTGGTGCAAACTGATGCACCTGCTGCTGTCACATTTAGGTACGTGATCTGCCAGAAAGAATATTTCAATGTCTCAGCTCCATTTTCCCCCCCATACTTAAAGGGGTTATCCCATAATTAAAGGGGATCTCTCACTTCAGTAAGTGGCATTCATCATGTACAGAAAGTTAATACAAGCCACTTACTAATGTATTGTGATTGTCCATATTGCTTCCTTTGCTGACTGGATTCATTTTTCCATCACATTATACACTGCTTGTTTCCATGGTTACGACCACCCTGCAATCCATCAGTGGTGGTCGTTCTTGCACAATATAGGTAAAAGCACCAGCCTATGTGCGCTCCCATGGTCCCGGCCACCAGAGAGGCAGGTGCTTTTTCCTATATTGTACAAGAACGACCACCACTGATGGATTGCAGGGTGGTCGTAACCATGGAAACAAGCTGTGTATAATGTGATGGAAAAATGAATCCAGCCAGCAAAGGAAGCAATATGGACAATCACAATACATTAGTAAGTGCCTTGTATTAACTTTCTCTACATCATAAATGCCACTTACTGAAGTGACACAACCGCTTTAATGTAAAAAATGAGAAACATCATATAGGACATGACAAGCTCTTTCTAACAAAGTTAGAACCTGCCCTGTACCTCACATGGATCCAGAGATCTCCACATTCATTGCTCCAATTGTTCTGCTAGATTTATTTCAAGCTGTCAGCTCAGTGGGCGTGTCCTTTCTCTGGCAGCATTTTCTGTCTGCTGCAGCTGGTGGCAGTTGAAGAATGGAATCGAGCATGTGCGTCCACCTCACTGAGGTGGACAGAGAAATTAAAAAATAGCAAACAGCAGGTGGGGCTATACAGAGAGATTTCATTGAATAAGAAAGTGGCTGTACTAAAAAATTTTAATTCCATGCAATGATCCAGAAAACTGCAGCAGTTGGACGCAAATTTATAAATTTCTGCAACAATTGAGACCAAGTTTGAATTTGGTTAAAGGGGTTATCCGAGTTATATAAAAACTCGAACAACTCCTGTAAACTTCCTAAAATAACAAATACTCACCCATATTCTCCTCTGCTACTTCCTGCGCTGTCCACCGATCCTCATCACTGTTTTGTTTTGTTTTTTTCAGCCAGTCACTGGCCTCAGCAGACATTTCCCGTCCATGGCTAAATCTGGCGATTGGTTACAGTGGTGACTTGTAGCCAGAACTTCACCACTGCAGCCAGGAAGATGGCGTCAGCAGTGGTAGGAGTGGAGCTCAGAGTTTGAAGAAACAGGGAAGACACTAGATGAGTAATTATTCATTTGTTATTTTAGACCATTTACAGGGGTTTTTATAATGGTGCGTTCCTTAGGCAAGGGTATACATACCATAGAGATGCTGGATGCTGCTTAGAGAGATAGGACCTGGTCCTGCATTGTGCCATCCTACACTTCTGTGCAGGACTTTCATCTTCAGAGGCACTGCATGCAAGAAGATGGTGAATTTTCCAAAGGATCATGGACTGGTTAATGAAAGGAGAAACATTATAGATATAATAGAAGGTCCATGTGATATACTTACCGGTCCATGCCTGGCCTTTCTGTTCCGGCAAAGCTGGGGGTCATTTCGTTGCAACCAGCCCCACTGACAGTCGGGATGGTCCGCCTATCAGGGTGCAGGGATGTCGGGCCAATCAGGCTTGGTGCTGTCGTCACATGCTTCCTATCAGTGAGAGATTTAAAGGGGTTCTCCGTTAATTAAAAAAAATGAAAATACTTAAATATAACTTCATTATAAATATATTCCCAAATACCTTACATTAGTTATAATGGCTCGTTTTCTCTGGGGAACAATCATGAGGGGAAATAAAATGGCCGGCGTCCTATTAGTTTACACAAAACCTGTCCTAATCACACAGGAGACGTTACTTCACAACACTGAGGTAAATAGCTGCCTCATCCTCCTCTCTGCTTGTCAGGGATTATGATTCTGAATACAGATGATAACATCTTTAGCTGAATCTATGTAGGAATGAAGTTCATTAGCAGATGTGGCTGATGAGCAGCAGCTCTTGTATGCAGTCTCCATTACCACAGTCTGTCCTGTCCGTCCTCCCTGTACTTCATGTCTCCTCATGATCTCCCCTACTACAGAGATTCTGCTAAAGATCTTATCATCTGTATTCAGGATCATAATCCCTGACAAGCAGAGCAGAGAGGAGGATGAGGCAGCTCTTTACTTCAGTGTTGTGAAGTCACTTGTCCTGCTGTGTGATTAGGACAGGTTCTGTGTGTACTAATAGGATGGTGGCCATTTTGTTTCTCCTAATGATTGCTCTCCAGACAAAAGGGGCCATTATAACTAATGAAAGGTATTTGGTAATATATTTATAATAAAATAATATTTACATATTTTCATTTTCTTAATTCCCGGAGAACCCCTTTAAACAGCCAACCGATGGCAACATGTTGTTCTGACATATCTTTCTGGTTCGGACTCTGGCCTGATTTTGACTTAGCTTTTAAATTCTGATCCAATCCTGTTCTTGATATGTTTCTGTTTAGCTACTCTTTTACCCATCTAGGTTTAGGCCCCTGCACTGTCAAGTCAGGGACCATCGTCAAGTTGCAGACCACCATTTATGATGAATGCGGTTTTAACTGAAGCGTCTTTGTATCTATGATCCGAAGCTCGCTTTACTCAACACTACCAGAAATGTCTTTTACACAAGTTTTTTTCTAATTTTTTTTTTTTCAATCCAACATGAAAATGTAAAAGCTGGGTCCACACTGTGTTTTAGCCCTCCTCAGGGGTATACATCAGAAACATGTTTGAATATACTATGTTAGGATATTCAGGTATACCGCTGAAGAAAACATATACCCCTGCTAAAACGCTAAAACGCAAAGTGATCCCAGCCTTAAAGAGGACCTTTCACCTCTCATGACATGCCTGTTTTAATAGCTACATGCATTCCCCATGTAATAACAATTCTGGAGCATCTATTCTTATGTCTCTATGTTCTGCCATTCCTTTATTATTTCTACTAGAAGTTATGAATGAATTGCTAGCAGTCTGCAGTAAAGGTACAGAGGGGAGGTAACAAGCTGGGGGGTGTGTGCCAGAATAGTCTCACTCTATCCAATCGGTGCTGTGCAGGGACACACCCCCAACTAGTAACCTCCCCTTTGTACCCTTACTGCAGACTGCTAGCAATTCATTCATAACTTTTGGTAGCAATAATAAAGGAATGGCACAACATAGAGACATAAGAATAGATGATCCAGAATTGTTAGTACATGGGGAATGCATGAAGCTATTAAAACAGACATGTCAGGAGTGGTGAAAGGTCCTCTTTAAAGGGGTTGTCCCATGAAAAATATTCTACAGTTCTCAAACCAGCATCTGGATCTGAATACTTTTGTAATTGCATGTAATTAAAAAATTTGCATAGTCACTAAGTTAATAAAATGTATCTGTATAACGCTACCTGATGTTTGTTTGTTTTTCTTATTTCTTTGTCCTGCTCACTGAGATGGCCGCACATGCTCAGTTTCATCCTTCATCTGCCTCCTGAGCTGTCATAGGGAGAGCTAACACACGCCCACTTAGCTGCAGCAGAAAAGACCCTCCCCTTGAGCTGTCAGCTTGATATAAATCTAGCAGAGCAATGAATGTGGAGATCTTTGGATCCATGTGAGGTACAGGGCTGGTTCTAGCTTTGTTAGAAAGAGGTTGTCATGTCCTATAGGATGTCTGATTTTCTTTTTTTACATTAGTCATGGGATAACCACTTTAACTGGGTTCTCTAGTTTCATAATTAATTTTTTTATCTGCCCAGCGTACCCCAAACACTACATATGTTTGCCCCATATACCAGTTTTTAATGTCAGCCCTTTCTTTTTCTGCTCTAAAAATCACTGCATCCTGGCAGGATGTTTACATGCAGAACTTCCTGTTTTCATCAGCTTCCTGTCAGGTTTTCTAACCAAGCCCAGCATGCTTGCTCCACCTGCCACACTGTTCCCTCTGCAGTAGTCACGCTTCCTACACCTCCCCTCTCCATGTCAGCTGTGTATGCATGATACATGGATGTAAAGGACATCAAAGCTCTACACTAGACATAACGCATAGTATCAGTTTTGTTCGGAGTATTAATAAGAAAATGACACTTTTGATGTCAGACTAGAGAAGTTACTCTGTACTTGGATGCTACAAGTGCCTCTTTGGCTTGAACTTGCTTTTCTTCAAAGTCCATACTTGAAAGTGAATGTCCTTATAATCTTAACTACTGTAGGTCTGATATTATGCAATTTATTTCTTAGGCCTCCCCGTACAGCTGATCAGCGTGAGGTTCCCGGGTATCGGATCCCCGCAGATCTGATACTGATGACCTATCCTGAGGATAAATCATCAATATTAAAAGTCCGGAGAACCCATTTAACATATTTTAAAGCATTTTTCTGATGCAAAGTTCCAAATCCCCAGCTTGGATATAGAAGTAAATCATACTGGCTACCTACAGCCACCACTAGAGGGAGTTTATGAGCTTATTCCATGCAGTTAGGCAGGGTTCACATTGCATTCTTGCCCTTTGCTCCAGAACAACACACCAGCTGTGTCTACCGGGCTCCATTAGTCAGACTGTGGCCAAAATGGTGTCCTTTTGTCCTCCATCTGGTCAGTACTCATCAGTATACTGTTAAAAAAATAGACCACACAAAGTCCAGTAAAAAAAATGTATATGTTTTAACATGGCAGGCTATGGTAGTGGCATCCATCACCCACAGCTATCATAGGTTCCATTTAAGACATATATGAAAATCAGTAGAAAAGCTCATGAATTACATGCTAAACTGATGAATTTATAGCCTATGGGTGATGGATGCCAGTGCTATAATGTATGCATAATATGCATCTGCAGCTGCACCATTCTGGTTTACAGAATTTATTAAAACTGGTGTTTCATATGCCAGTGCCTTGGCACCTGAGGCACCAAATTCCTTAAGAAACACAGGTCTTAAAATAAATTTGGTGCATCTTCTGGCAGTCCATGGGTCAGATTTTTTTGTTCTGTTTCCTGTGGAAATTAGAGTAGATCAGTCCGGCCACTGGAGACCACATCCCTCCCATTAAAGGGATTATCCAATATTATAAAAATGTCCCCCATATGCTGGGCCCCCCCACACTGAATATACTTACCTGGCTCCCCGCTCTCTGCGCCGTTCCTGGCGCCCGCACCACTGCTGCTGCTTCTCCCTGTGCGCGGATGAAAACATCCGGTGTTGGGGAGAGAGCAGCCAATGGCAGGCGGGGACGAGCCTCCCTAGCGTCACCATCCCTGCCAACTCCTGCAATTGGCTGCCCCCCGACATCAGATGTTTTAATCTGTGCACAGGGAGAAGCAGCAGCAGCTGTGCGGGGACCAGGAACGGCGAAGGGAGCGGAGAGCTAGGTAAGTATATTCGCTGTAAGGGGCCCGGAATGCGGGGGACATTTTTGTAGTATTGGATAATCCCTTTAAGGAGTGGTGAGAGTGGCATAAAACTGTAAACATTTTTGCACAAAAAGCCACTTTTGCATGCCAGAAAACAGATGTACATCTTAGGGTGCATTCACATCACCGTTTAGTTTTCCGTTCTTCTGATGTGTCCGAAGAAGAGAGAGAGGAAAAAAAACAGGATCCAGTAAAAAAAAAAAACGGATACTGTTGCATCAGTTGTCATTCGTTTGAGCCCTTTCTGTATGAGATCCGTTTTTTAGATGGGGCAAATAGTCCTGCATGCAGTACTTTTGTTTCCATCTAAAAAAACGGATCTCAGACGGAAATGGCTCAAACGGATGACAACTGATGCAACAGGATCCGTTTTTTTTACTGGATCCTGTAAAAAAAATGATCTGTTTCAATCCTATGCCTAACTGATGCAACAGGATCCGTTTTTTTACAGGATCCAGTTTTTTTCTCTCTCTATTCTTCTGACGGAACAGAAGAACGGAAAGCTAAATGGTGATGTGAATGCACCCTTAAAGGGGTTTTCCAGGTTCAGAGCTGAACGCTAACATACCCTTAATTTCACCCAGACAGCCCACCTGATGTTAGCATTGGAGCATCCTATGCTGCGATGTCCTCCTTTGCCCTAATTAGCGCAGGGCAAAGGCATTTAGCCCCGATGCGGTGATGAACCGGGCTCTGCCGGGCGGAGGCTTCCACCCAGCAGTGAGCCCGGTGACGTCACCGATGCTAATGGGTTGGCTTTAGCGCTGCCCTAGCCAGTAAAATGACTAGGGCAGCACTAAAGCCGGCCCATTACACCGAACACACTGCCGGGCAGAAGCTTCCTCCCGGCAGTGTGTTATCGTAAACAGAAGAGCCCTTTCCCTGCGCGACTCGGCGCAGGGCAAGGGAGGGCATCGGAGCATGAGATGCTCAGATGCTAACATCAGGTGGGCTGCCTGGGTGAATTTAAGGGTATGTATTAAAACCCCTTTAATAAAAAATTCCTGCAATGTCTAGGCAGCTTGGTGTTAGAAATTGAAGTTTCGGTTTAAACTTTTCAAATGAACGATTTAAAGATGTTTTCTGCTTTGCATCAACAATCATTTATGAAGTAGCCGTCATTTTGTAATGTATTTCTATTGCCTTTATTGCTCCTGTCTTGCGTTCTGGGCTATGGTTTTATCTGACTTTATGTCCAGGGGTGGGGCAGTGATAAGGGAGTTTCTATGTAAGTAGCTGGTGGGAGGAGCTATAAAATAGTTGGGTGTTCTTAGGGATGGGACAGAGGAAGGAGAAGTGCATCATGGGTTTGGTTGGATACAGAAACAGGAAGTGCTACATACAGGATGGAAACAACCAGAGGGATTGGTTTACGTGGTGAAAAATTAGACAGGAGAGTCCAAATGAAAAAAAAAGCATAGGGAAATTGTAGTCATTAAAAACACTCATTTATGATCCAGAAATATGCCTATATTAGGTGTATTTCTGGGGCAAGTTGCGGTGCAACGGTTATTTGCACCGCAATCTGCAACTTTTCCGTGCCGAAACCAGGTCTAAAAAAGTGGGTGGGGAAGGGGCCAGGCTCAATCATCATTCTAAAAAAATGTGCTCCTTAGAATTACATTTTTCATTTTTTATTACATTTTGTCTTTTTTTTCTATGTATCAATTTCTTTCCCTTTCCGCACTTTCACTTATCTTCCTTAGTATCATTATTTTGTGCCAATTATCTTGTTTTTATGAATGTTGACTCCATGAGGTGTATTGCCCAAAATCTTAACACGCTGCCAAACTATATAGCTGTGGGAAGTGCTATTATTTACATGGATGGATACAGCCTGAGATGCTGAGAGCAATTCTTCAAAAAATTCTACAGAAAATGCTCCAAATCAGCCTTGGATAAAAAAAAGACTCTTGACACATAGAGCATTCCTTAGGCAAGAGTATACATGACGTAGAGATGCTGCATGCATCAGCAATGGGGCCCTTAGAGAGATAAGGCCCAGTCCTGCATGGTGCCATGATTCATCGAACACTTCAGTGCAGGACTTTCATCTTCAGAGGCATTGCATGCAAGAAGATGATGAATTTTCCAATAGATCATGGACCCGTCCATGTCATATACTTACCTGTCTGTTGGATGTTGGGCCAATCAGGCTCGGTGCTGGCGTCACATGTTTCCTGTCAGCAATAGATTTAAACAGCTATCTGTGGTTCTGACATATCTCTCTGGTTTGGACTCTGGCCTGATTTTTACTTAGCTTTAAGATTTTGATCCAGTCCTGGTCTTGACCTCTTCTGTCTAACTACTATTTTACCCCTCTAGGTTTAGTTCCCTGCACTTAGTCAAGTCAGGGACCATCGCCAAGTTGCGGACCGCCATTTAGGACGGATTGTGCAAGTAGGTAGGGACAGTGGTGGAAGTGCAGTACAGGGCTTTGGTTTGGTTTGGACTTTTCATTGACACCTCCCTTCTTTTACGTCCAGGTACTGCTCTGTCCAATGTACTCAGCATTGTGGGTTGATTTTTTTCTCTTAGGTCATGGAGACACCAAAAAGTAACTCTGCTCTGTCCTATAGACACAGGAACCCCAAGAAGTTGGCTGAGTACTTGGGAAAAAGTTGTTAAATAGCCCCAGGGTAGAAGACATCAGACTAAGGCATCTTGAGATGACTTCCAGTCTTCTATAACCATTATCCTTACAGTCACCCACAGGATGCCGACTGATCTATACAGGAAGATGCACATTTTGTTCTCTCTTTCATTATGCACATTAGGACTAAGTCCCAAACATCTGGCAGCTGAGATTGGTTTAAGACAACTAGGCATATTTGTTCCAGTAGCTTCATTGTAAGGCAGGAGATTGCTGTTTGCCACGTTGCCAACACGCCGAGATGTCTTCCAAAGTTCACGTACTACGTTCTCCGTCCTCGAGATTCCTGCATCTCCCAGATGGCACCAAATATGACATCTGCTGGGCTCGGTTCATTTTGACTTGTTTTTCAATGGATCTTCTAATTCCATTAACCGGTAACATTCAGAATTACTTTGGCCGAGATTCCGGCAAAGCATTTGTGATGTATAAATTCACACATGGACCTCAGTGAGAAACTAGTCATGAAATAGCCATATGCAGTTATATGTATTTATGGTCTTTTTATGGCTTTGTACAATCTCGATATTGTATATTGGCATAATATGATCCTATGTATCTCCACCATGTTCCATTATTTGCTGTATCTTGGACAAGTCCTCACCTAGAAACACTGCTTTTATGTAGGAACATTGTGGTTCTGTATATAACATATAAAGGGATTCTTAAAGGGGTTCTCCGGGAATTAATAAAATGAAAATACTTAAAGGGAACCTGTCATCTCTGAAACACCCCCTGAACTAGAGTAAGCGGTGTATAGTGTAAGTGATGCTGAATCCGAATATGTAAGTTTTATCTTCATACTCACTTCCATTCCGACGCTGTGCTCCCACAAACCGGCAGTAAAATGCACTCAGTGGACTCCGGTGCTCACTCACATAATGGAGAGGACTCAAAGAAGAGTCCTCTCAATGCATTTTACTGCTGGTTTGTGGGAGCACAGCGACGGAATGGAAGTGAGTATGAAGATAAAACTTACATATTCTGATTCAGCATCACTTACACTATACACCTCTTACTCTAGTTCAGGGCGTGTTTCGGAGATGACAGGTTCCCTTTAACTATTACTTTATAATAAATCTATTTCCAAATACCTTACATTAGTTATAATGGCTTGTTTAGTCTCTTGAGCAATCATTAGGAGAAATAAAATGGCCGCCGTCCAATTAGTACACTCAGAACCTGTCCTAATCACACAGAAGGACAAGTTACTTCAGAGCACTGAGATGAAGAGCTGCCTCATCCTCCTCTCTGCTCTGCTTGTCAGGGATTATGATCCTGAATACAGATGATAAGATTTTTAGCTGAATGCTCTTGTATGCAGTCTCCATTACCACAGTCTTTCCATCCTCTCTGTACTTCATGTCTCCTCATGAACTCCATTCCCACAGATTCATCTGAAGATCTTGTCAGCTGTGTTCAGGATCACAATCTCTGATGAGCAGAGAGGAGGATGATGCAGCTCTTTACCTCAGTGTTGTGAAGTAACTTGTCCCCCTGTGTGATTAGGACAGGTTTTGCGTGTACTGATAGGACGGCGGCCATTTTATTTCTCCTGCTGATTGCTCCCTAGACAAAACGAGCCATTATAACTAATAAAAAGGTATTTTGGAATATATTCATAATAAAGTAATACTTAAAGGGAACCTGTCACCTCCGAAACACCCCCTGAACTAGAGTAAGCGGTGTATAGTGTAAATGATGCTGAATCCGAATATGTAAGTTTTATCTTCATACTCACTTCCATTCTGACTCTGTGCTCCCACAAACCAGCAGTAAAATGCACTCACTGGACTCTTCTTTGAGTCCTCTCCATTATGTGAGTGAGCACTGGAGTCCAATGAGTGCATTTTACTGCTGGTTTGTGGGAGCACAGCGTCGGAATGTAAGTGAGTATGAAGATAAAACTTACATATTCGGATTCAGCATCACTTACACTATACACCGCTTACTCTAGTTCAGAGGGTGTTTCGGAGGTGACAGGTTCCCTTTAAGTATTTTCATTTTCTTAATTCCCAGATAACCCCTTTAACTTCCAATAATCCCTCCCTGTTAGGAGGGTCCCTTGACAATAAACGTATTACAAAAATGGGAACCAAGTAATTAGCTGTAATCTGTGGGTGAACTGCAGCGCCTCTGCAGGGAAAATGAAGTATTACACGGTGTCCATACACATCAATGGTTTCTCTCTGCAATACAGGCCAGGACAGGTCCTCCAGAGCCGGAGATACTCATTCTAATGGCTCTCTACCCTGGACAAGAGATGATAATCCTGAACAGAGTCCACCCTCTATTAACTGAGAAATCCCTAATGTACAAATCTGAAAATCAAGCAAATAAATCTACAAATCACGTTTAGTGTCTATTCCCATTACTTACACAGTCCAATACACTGGCGGCTTTGTATTTCCCAACTAATACCAGCGGATTCCATGATACACAGGGGTGGATTGGCCATAGACCTTACAGGGAAATTTCCCGGTGGGCCGATGCCCAGCGGACTTCCTGAGTCCTCCTCATGGCTGGCCAGTGGAAGTTTTTGGGGATTTATTTCGTGATGGACTTGGCTCTGTTGGGACGGTATAATGTGCCACTATATGGTATTGCTGGCCCTACCTACTTTTGTTGGCAGTGCCTTCTATCAATTTGGACCCAACTACAAAACGGGGCCACTTTTAGTATTTTTTCCAGGGTCACTTTAAGTTCCCAGTCTGCCCCGATCATACAAGATCTCCAAATGCTTGATGGGTCCATTGGAATTTATACATGGGTTGGTCAAAGTTTTTGTAATTTTTGCAGCAAGACTAAGGGTATCAGCTACAGGATACTTGCAGTCAGAAGTTACAAGAATAGAAGGCTCAGTAGGGGAGGTATACACATTGGATTCCACTCAACTGTGTAAAGTTGGGCAGAACTAAACAGGTATAGCTCCCCTACTCACCCTTCTATTCTAGTGATATTCCTCCGGTGGTTTGGCAACTTTGCCTGGAGGATTCCACCTCAACGTATTGGCACTGACTGCAGCCACCTCATCATCTCCACCAAGGAACCCCACCTCTCCAACGCACTCACCGCTCTAATACAGGGATTGTGATGCCTTACCCACTAACCCTATGAGCTCCTTTTCTCTCTTGCCATTTTACACAGTCAAAAGTTACTCAAACTCAAACAGAATGTTACATTACACTTAAAACTGTAACATACCCAACATGGTAAAATGGCCTCTGTAGCTGACCAAACAATTGAGATAAAATTCGGGATCAGCCAAAGATTTTGGGTAAATAGGGGCTTTCCGACTCTTCATTAGCAGTAGACACCAGAGCAAAGTAGGTTCCAGCATTCATTGCTCTGCTAGATTTATATCAAGCTGACAGATCAAGGGGAGTGTCTATTGTGCTGCAGCTAAGGGGGCGTGTCTCAGCTCTACCTATCACAGCTCAGGAGGCGTGTCTCAGCTCTCCCTATCACAGCTCAGGAGGCATGTCTCAGCTATCCCTATCACAGCTCAGGGGGCGTGTCTCAGCTCTCCCTATCACAGCTCAGGAGGCGTGTCTCAGCTCTCCCTATCACAGCTCAGGAGGCAGTGGAAGGATGAAACTGAGCATGTATGGCCATCTCAGTGAGCAGGTCAAAGAAATAAGAAAAAAAACAAGCAGCAGGTGGCGCTATACAGATACATTTTATTGAATAGCTCAGTGGCTATGTTAAATTTTTAATTAAATGCAATTACAAAAGTATCCAGATCCAGGTGCTGGTTTGAAAACTGTGAAATATTTTTCATGGTACAACCCCTTTAAAACATCAGAAACACCACGGATGCCTCCCAAGCATCCCCAACCCAGAGTCGTAGCCGTCTTCAGTTCACTAGCCTAGCCTTGTACTTATCTGAGCCTTCTGAACAAGCCTTGCTAGCGCCCCCTAACACCTGGGCCAGGTGAAATGTCAGTTCCCTTCCTCTTGCCAAGGTTGTGACCCAAACTACATGACATGTACGACAATGCTACACCTCCACCATACCGTTAACTTGACTTGACTTCTCCAGTGCATACCTGTGCCCACAGAGACTGGCACAAAAAGTAATGGCTACATGCGAGTATCTGCTTTAATAGATGCCCCTGTAGAAACAGTACCGTAAGAACATGGGGATGGGGGTATTTTTGCTGTATTTTAGGCACTGTGATTGGCACATTTGTATTCATACTGTTATGATGTGCACGGCTATGTGGATATATGCTGGCGCTACTGTTTGGCCTACATATGTGGATACAACAGTTGAGACTAGCTGCATGGTGGCATGGTTGTGTAGGTGCTTCTAGTGAGCTCTACTAAACTAAATGGAACAATCCAGGGGCATCATCGGCATCATCAGTCGGGGGCACACAAAATACACAATTGCTTGAGGTTATAAGTAGGACTAATTTTGGAGGTGCATCCAGGATTTCGAGGGTTGCATTTGAAAAATCTGCTGTGGAGTATGACGGCTTTTATACTTCCATGACTGAGGCTCCCGAATGACAGCCAGAGGGTGAACAGGCCATGACTGATGTAAAAAATGAAAATCAAGCATCGTATCGGACATGACAATACCTTTCTAACAAAGCTAGAACCAGCCCTGTACCTCACATGGATCCAGAGATCTCCACATTCACTGCTCTGCTAGATTATCTTCAGTCTGGCAGCTCCAGGGGGCGTGTCCTTTTTCCTGGAGCTCTCTCCCTGTAAATGCCACAGCTTCTAACAGAACATATTGCTATTATATCTTCAGAGTAGGGGTCCCGTCCTGTGGTGCACTGTTTCAATAACTCCTATAGAAGTGAAGGGAGAGACGGGACCCGCGTCTATATCCTGTGGATATGCCATAAAAGTGTAAGATTCCATCTCTCAGTTTTCGAAGGACCGTTCCAAAGCGAGAGAAGCAAACACATTCATTTATGTGAGCACTTTTTTGAGTTGCCTTCTGCTTTCTACTCCATTCACATCTCATATAAAAAAGAAAAAATTCAGAGAGTTATTTTTTATTGTGCTGCAGTTTATCTTTTCACCATTCTTTTCAACCCCAAACCTAAAAGTGCCCTCTGCCCCTCACATCTTCAGTAGTCATTGGTCAAACCCTCGTAAAGCCGGAAGCTATTCTTCCTGACTGCTCCAAACACATGCATGCTTGGCTCTGCCGATTGTGAACCTGTTTTCAGGGGGGAGGGGGCCACTGCCAGACACCATGTATGACTCAGGATATCCAATATGACAGATCCCCCCTACCCCTCGCCCCATTGGCCTTCAAGTAAGTCATGACACTGTCATACACCTGAGCTAATCAGCCAAACCACCAAGATCGCAGGTGTGGCAAGCTTTTCTGTAATGTCTAATATAAAGGCAAAGGGAAATAATAAATTTATAAAATTACCTGATTCGGCCATGGGAAAAAAAAATTTAAAAAACATATAGAAGACCTACACATTTCGAGCATCACGACCGCTCTTACTCATGGTATAAAAACAAATAAATTAAAATAAAAACTGGAATACCCCTTTAAATTACCAGTAGGTTAGAAATGTAAAGTGTGTAGTGTGTATATAATGTGTTTAGGTGAAACTGAGTAGGTTTTATATAGAATGGGTTACTAAAGTTATACTATGTGAAAGTGTGAAGTGTTCAATGGGTTAATAATAAAATTAGGCGTGTCTAAGCAGATAGGGATGGATAATTGGTGTAATCTAGCGTAGCCAATGGTATTACAAGAAGCATGAGCAGTGATTAATAGGTTAATTGATGTCATTGTTACAAAGTAACACTTTCCTGAAGTAAACATAGGTGCGTGCTAGGCTCCATTCACACGCCCGTGTGTCCGTTGCGGACCGCACATAACAGAAATGCCTTTTCTTGTCCGTGTATTCGGACAAGAATAGGACATGTTCTATTTTTTTCGGGAGCTGCGGAACAGCCCTCCACATCTTTTGCGGCCCCATTGAAAGTGAATGGGTCTGCACCAGTTCCGCAAAATTGCGGAACGGATGCGGACACCATTTGCGGACGTGTGAAAGGGGCCTTATAGGCAGACAAATACGGTAGTTTCAACAAGACATTTTCTCCATAAAAAGTGGACATTTTAGCTTTGATTGTAAACGGAGATGAAACTTCCATGTAACTTGTTACAATGTAAGTAAATTGTTAACAGTCATTCGATAAACCAAATAAAATCGAATTGTGAAATGTAATAACGTGTTACTTATGATTCCCTCCACACAAGACTGTCAGTCCTTTACTACAATTTTTTTTTCCTGTGCTCTTCGGCGGTGAGTCTTCATTTACTGTTTTATGATGTCTGAGTAATAATCGTATACTGTACTTTAATCGGAGATTTTATTTAAAATCATAGATTTTAGTCTTTCTAATATTTCTGGCAAAAAAGCAGCCATTGCCTGTAATATTATAGCTTTCTACATCCCATCGCTGTAAGACACCATCCGCTGGTCCGCCAGTAGACAACTATGGAAGTATTTGCCCAAGATCCATGTAGCATCGGCCTTAGGTTGGTTGGTGCTGTGTTCAGTTCCCTCTTCTGATATCACTCCCCTCTTTATATCCTACCATATACATGATAGCAGTGGCGTACATAGAGAAGTAAGGGCCCCATAGCAAGGATCAAGCCGGACCCCCCACACAGGACAGAAGGGTTTCCGCCTAAACCCTTTTCAATGACCCTTGGGTTATTTTCCCACTGCCTCATTTGCTAAAAGTTGTTCCTTTAGAGAGGGTAGAGTCCTGACCAAGTTTTCACCTCCAGTAGAAGAGGAGATAATCCAGACTAAGACTGGGCCCCCTCTTGCCCTGGGCCCCATAGCATTCGCATGGTCTGCCGCTATGGTAGTTACTAGGGATGAGCAAATTGACTTTGAATGAAATATGCAAAGTCGATTCGCAAAAAACTTTGTTCTAATACAGTATTAGAATGTATTGGCTCCGATGAGCAGAAGTTATTACTTCATGAAGTCTCGCGAGACTTCGCATAATGACTTCAGAAATTGATGTTTACTGTAAAAAAACATTTCCAGAACTCGGGTTCGGTTCCAAGTGGTACCATATGGAACCATAGTTCACCATATGAGATAAATATTTTTATATTTTAATAGTACGATCGAGAATCAGTATAGTATAAGAATCAATCTATTCAGTGCTGCCACCTGCAGGCCTGCATTGGAATATACCAGTTAAAGACCTAGAATAGCCTTTCCCAATCTCAGCAAGGAGAAGGTGTTCGTGTGTGGAAAGTAAATGCTTCTGGGTTTTTTACCTTTTCCAGATGCCTTAGACACATTTGACCACAGCATCTAAGGGGTTAAATGTCCATGATCAGAGTTATTGCCGATTGTACGCGTTAGCCCCAGGTGTCTGCTATGTGAAACAGCAGGCACCCAGTGGCTGTGGTGCCCGCTGCGCTCTGTAGCAGAGGCCATCTTTAAAGACTCGATGTCTGCCATACTATTACAGTTGATATGTAGAAGAGGTTAATGTGGTCGCCCAGAATTTTGATATTGATTACCATCACAGTGTACGGAGACATACCCTATTAACAAGGGAAAAAGTGATGTCCAGTTGTCAGTTGATTTATAAATTTCCAGGAGGAATAACAGAGGGAGGGTGTAATGCAAGATGAGTCAGCAGAGCAGGCAGGTTATAATTACACCTTTTACTGCATTTTCTATATTTTTGATGTAGGTGTGACTTATTTCTATTGATGCCTTCTCTGATCATTACATAAGATTACACGTTCTTCACCTGTTTCATCTTTTGATTACTTTAATATAATGGATTGTCTGCCTGAACCTTTTACCGGCTGCTTTACATCCATCAAGATAATGTTTTTTGTGTTGCACATTAAGAATTCTGTCTGATCTGAAGACCTAACAGAAAGTCTGCGAGGATAAGTACGGTAAAATAGGATTGTGTGCATATACAAGTAGGGTATGTACAGGATATGGCGGTGAAAAACTGGTAAGGACCAGCTCAAACATCAAGTATAGGTTTTACACTGAGGCAGGGTTTCGTTACCCGTAGCAACCAATCAGAGCACAGCTTCCATTTATTATATTACTCTTGAAAAAATGAAAGCCACACTGTGATTGGTTGCTATGGGCGACAAAGGCAGTTTCTCTTTTTGAGAGTTTTTTATGAATCTGCCCCACCTTCTTTGTTGCCCATAGCAGCCAATCAGAGTTCGGCTTCCATTTTTCAAGCTCAGAATACGAAAAATAGAAGCTTAAAAGTGATTGGTTGCTATAGGCAACAAAGCAAGTGGGGCAGATTCATGAAAATTGTTTAAAAGAGAAACTTCTTTTATTGTCCATAGCAACCAATCACAGTACAGCTTCCATTTCATATTCTGCTCTTGAAAAGTGAAAGCTGCACTGTGATTGGTTGCTATGGGTAACAGCAGATTTATGAAAACTGTCTAAAAGAGAAACTGCCTTTGTTGCCCATAGCAACCAATCACAGTGCAGCTTTCAGTTTTCAGTAGCAGAATATGAAATGGAAGCTGCACTGTGATTGGTTGCTATGGGCAACAAAGAAAGCGGGGCAGATTAATGAAAATTGTTTAAAAGAGAAACTTCGTTTGTTGTTCATAGAAACCAATCACAGCGCAGCTTCCATTTCGTCTTCTGCTCTTGAAAAAAATTAAAAGTGCTGTGATTGGTTGCTATGGACAACAAAGGAAGTTTCTCTTTTAAACAATTTTCATGAATTTGCCCCACTTTCCTTGTTGCCCATAGCAAAAAAAAAACTAAAAAAAAAACCAATCATAAATATAATCATAACTTTATTGGACAAATACATAAAATCCACTTAAAGGCCATCTGTCAGCAGATTTGTACCTATGACACTGGCTGACCTGTTACATGTGCACTTGACAGCTGAAGACATCTGTGTTGGTCATGTTCATATGTGTCCACATTGCTGAGAAAAATGATGTTTTAATATATGCAAATGAGCTTCTAGGAGCAACGGGGGAGTTGCCATTACACCAAGAGGCTCTGCTCTCTCTGCAACTGCCGCACCCTCTCCACTTTGATTGACAGGACCGGGTGTGATGATGTTTTCACTGCCTGGCCTTGTCAATCAAACTGCAGAGAGTGTGGTAGTTACAGACAGAGTAGAACCTCTAGGTGTAATGGTAATGCCCCCGTTGCTCCTACAGGCTCATTTGCATATAATAAAATTTCATTTTTCTCAGCAATGCGGGCACATATGAACATGGGACCAACACAGATGGCTTCAGCTGCCAAGTGCACATGTAACAGGTCAGCCAGTGTCATAGGTACAGAACTGCTGACAGATGCACTTTAAAAAGCATGTAATGCCCCTTTCACACGAGCGGGAGACTCGCATGTCTCCCGCAACGCATCTACAGGGCTGGACTCGGCACTGACAGGGATCGCATATAATGCTCTGCGATCCCTGTCCGTGCACAGTCCAGCCCTGTAGATGCGTTGCGGGAGACATGCGAGTCTCCCGCTCGTGTGAAAGGGGCATAAAAGAGACAAACCTGTACCAATGCAGTGATACAATGCTACTACTGTACATTAAACTATAACAGATCTGATACTATGGCTACTCTTCCCACAACTGTTACAGCAATAATGTATATAGACAAGTTCTGGCGCCAGCAAAAATAGAGTTCAGCATGCTATTAAGTGCCAAAATATATACATCAAAGTAGAGCGCCGGCCTCCCAAATGTACACTTCTAGACCCCCCCAGAAGAAGCTTTGCGTACGAAACGTACATTGGAGTGGTCGGAGCTCTACTTTGGTTGGTCACATTAGAGTTTTACAATCTTCTCTCCCCTCTTTCTGTACAGTATGTGCAGAGGCAGAGAACTCTGAGGACCAATGCAGTGGCATACCTACCATGAAGGCAGACTATGTGATTGCTTTGGAGCCCGGGGAAAGAGAGGCCCTGAGCTGAACTGCTTCTCTGCTTCACAATAGACATTCACTCATTTTATAGCAGCCGCCACTAGGGGGAGCTCAGTGCAAAGAAATGATTTCCACTGATATCAACTTGAACTGTATACATTTCTAGGCACAGAGCTCCCCCTAATGGTGGCTGCAGGCAGCCAGTTTATATACTTTATACTGCTTATACTGCTAAATGGAAGCAGGAGATTTTTCAGTGTACTTACACTAGTTGTCCTCTAAATACATTGAGAAGTATGTTATTCAGAATGAGCACTATGTTTATTTAGCACCTGATCCACATAGAAGTTGGATAAAGTCGGTAAGGCAAAGAGTGATTTTTTAAAAATTATTATTTTTCACTTCGTCAGAAATCTGGCGGGTTGCACTTTGCATTCTGCATTGACTTGGAGTGTTTGACAGATGCATACTGGAAAACTGGGTGGGGCTGGGGGACCATATTAAGTTTTGCTATATGGGCCTATAGGATCTGTGTACAGCCCTAGACCCATGAGATGCTGTTAGCTCGGTAGATACAGCCGCACACTCATTCTTTATGTGCTTTCGTATCTACCTGCAAAGTATCACTGGATGGACATGTAAAAAGTCTTAGAAACAGCAGGAGGCGCAAGTGTAAAGTAACATGGCTGTATAATGTTATATGTTAAAAAATGTTCTAATTGTTTAGTTTTTGTCATGGGAGTTGTATAAAGATTACATTAGAGATGAGCGAATAATTCAAAATTCGCTTCGCCGAATATTCGTTGAACATTTTATAAGATTCGTATATTCTACAAATCTATTCGGCGAATCTGCGTACAAGTCATACATTATTATGTTGCGTGTTGCGAACATTCGCGCACTAATAACGAACGTTTAGTTTTAAAAGGTACACAACTTCTTTGAACACGTACGCATGAGCGTACAAATTGCGTACGAATCCTCAGCGTACTATTGTCTAGCGATTGCGTAGTACGCAGGTACGCACGACCTTAGGCAAAGAGTAAACGTTCGCTAATTACTTAACAGCGTATATAGTAACTTATATGTAGCATTAGCGTACAATTTATCGGACAAGTACGTAGCGAATGCGTAGAAAGCCTTAGGAACATATTTTCGAATCTAACGGAGCGAATCTCCAAAAATTTGGATTCGCTTCGCAGCTGAAAATTTCCAAGATTTGATACGAATCTACGAAGCGGCGAATAGATTCGCTCATCTCTAAAAGACATGTGTAAAAGTACTCCCTCTAGTGTTCACTTCAGGCAGCTTCAATGGTATTATTAAAAAAAAACACTATATTGTACAGCAAATGCTGTTATGAAATATACTGTTTTTAGTTGATGTGCCGTATCTAGGGACAGATCAATGACATAGAACATCTTTCCCCTTGCTCTGCACAGTCTCAGTGTATTCCAATGTGTTGCAGCTTCAGCCTGTCTCCCCTGCCTCCTGCTTGTGATAGGTTTCTCCATGTCAGCAGGAGGCAAGGGAGGGCAGTGTGAAGCTGCATCTCATAGGAATACACCGGAGCTCCTGCACACAGTACTCACAGATAGTATAGACAGTTACTGTGAGTCAGCAGATTTTTATTTGTTCAGCAGCACGCTATACGTTTAGGAACATACAGAGGAAATATTACTAGGAGGGGGTGGAGTCTGAGAGCTGCAACGGTGATTTGATAGGTGATGATGTCATCATGTTAGTCAAATAGGAGTCTGTGTAGTAATCTATTAATCTTTATAATAAATAATATTATGATTAATACACCGTACATTTTACCTAAGTCGTGGAATATTTGAGGACTGTTAAATACATGATGCTGATATAATTAATGAGAGTCCTTTTGTATTTTAATTGTTTTTCAAGTTCACCTTGGATATGATAATTCTAAGTTTAGTTTTCTGACGCTGTAAGGGAGGCCTCTTGAAGTTTGTCCTATTTTTTAAGACCTTGTTCTGAAAAACACAAAGGACAAACTTGCATCTAAGGAGCATGCCCAATGTTCTTCTGTGGAGCTTGTCATAGGCTGAGGACCCCTACTGCCTTCAATGAGGTCTTGTAATTGGCGCAGTCACGGTGATGGCTTTGGGGCATTAAATTGGTTTGTAATGAGGAAGGAAACACGGCTCATCAGGACTTTCTTCTTTTTATATCCTTATTTCTAAGGATGTGCAGGCAGCGAGGAACATTTTAGGGTTTTGAAAAGGATTTTGTTGCTTTTTATTAGTGAATGACGCTAGTAATATGCAGTCAGTAGTTTTGAAATCTATAATATACGCTATAATGGTCATTTTATGCAGTATTTGCTTTTTAACTAAATTCAAGGATTGTATAGGATTAGAAAAACATGGCTGCTTTCTACCAAAAACAGCACCGCACCGGTTCACTGGTTGTGTGTGGTATTGGCTGGTTAGTGGTCTGACTGCAATACCAGACACCACCTATAGACTGGTGTGGCACTGTTTCTGGAAGAAGGCAGCTACATTTTTCTAATCCTATAAAATCCCTTCAAATGGGACTCCAAAAATGATGACCTCTCTTTAGGACAGGCCGCCAATATCAGATCAATGAGGGTCAGACTATAAGGCTATCCTCCCAGTTCCTCAAGGCTGAAGTAGGCTGGCCAATGCAGTGTCTGAGGGCCAGAGTTAGACAATTTTTTAACTAAACTCCAGTGTATCATGCCCTAGTGAGTGGTAACGGACCCATCACTTGTTATGGCCCCAAATTACTTTGAGTCCACCACTGGAGTTGTCCCAACTCCCAAACCGATGAAACACAGAGTAATATATATATCATATATTATACTATCATATCATATACCTTTATGGTGGTGGGCCATGCTCTGCTCACCAGCTCCTTGTCTCCTGATCTTACCCTCCTCCTTCCCAACGAACCCAACCATCGGAGTAGTTTGCTGTCCTCTTCAGGCAGAATGCAGCCTGCTTCCTGCCAGCACTGCTTAAGGGTCCGTGCATGCACCTTAATCTTCCCCAGGCAATGGCTGATCACTCAGAGGCAAAGTGTATATGGGAAAATGCCTGAGCAATAGGTTTCAATTCACTAGTTCCTGCAAAGGTGTGCTGATTACGTTTGTCTGCCCATGTACTGACTTTTGCCTGTTTCCTGGATTTTGACCCATCACAACCTGTCCTCTTCCCAATCTGCATTTTGACCCTGATCTGCCCGTCCTGACTTAGGACTGTCTATCTGACCTCGCAAACTCTAACTGTCCTGATGTCGACATGTTCCTGATTACTGTGTTGTAAGATCCCTCGGTGCTCAGTACTTGCACCAATATTTCCTGAATGGAGGTGGCCTGGTGGTTCCCCTGCTCCAAGAGGTGGTGGCCTGGTGGTTCCCCTGCATCAGACACCTGATTCCGGTAAGGGGTTAAAGGGTGAAGACTAAGGGGCCACCTATATAATGCCATTAGGGGTGGCCACAAAGCAAATCTATTCAAGTGACCCAGTGGATCTGCATCTGCTTCGCAACATATACATCACACATAATGGTCATGCACCAGAGACTTCTAGCAAATTTTTCTCCACTGTGACAATTTCTCTTTTTCTAGTGCTGGCAGGAAGCAGGCTCTTGATCCAGGGAGTTATTCTGATTGCCTGACTGGAGTCGGGAAGGAATTTTTCCCCCTAAAGTGAGGAAAATTGGCTTCTACCTCACAGGGGTTTTTTTTTGCCTTCCCCTGGATCAACTTGTAGGAAAACAGGCTGAACTGGATGGACAGATGTCTTTTTTCGGCCTTACAAACTATGTTATATGAAGTTACCAGTAATTATACGCCATAAGAATTGTTAGATTAGACCCTTCCATGCAATCTTGTTCACAGTAGGGGGTGCTGTTATTTTCACTTTTAAAGGCGTATCAGGTTCTTTGCCTACATGACCACTGTACAATAGTCCAAGCTGCACATGTGATATATCCAACCCTGCTTACAGTGACTGTCAAGTCAGGAGCTCAAAAATCATAAGCGAGCCAGTTCCTTTAGCTTTTAATTTTCCTCAGATCTTGCTTTTTGGCTGTTTGTTTGTTTTTTTTTGTTTTTTTTTAAGCTCAGCTCCATTAGTACAGAGCTTTGATCTGTGACTACCATTTGCTACATTGCATACAGGAAGTCTGGGGTAGTCTAGGCCACACCTCCTGTATTCTGATTGGTTCAGGCTGCTGGTCTCTCTCTCCCCCTGTAGCTCCGCCTTCTCAGATTGGCTGCTGTGCATAACACAGGAACATCATAGCTTAATGGAGGGGCCAGAATGATTTTAAAGTAAAGATTACTGAACCCCCAGTGAGAAAAAGAAGAATATCAGGTTATTGCCACCTATATATTGAGACAAATGAGCCGCATGACCAAGGGGGTAGAGGAGTCCCCTTTAAAATTGTGTTTCTGCTGTATTCATATAGGATTGGTCTAACCATAAGGGCTCATGCACGCGACCAGTGCCGGCCTGTGGCCGTATTGTGGCCCGCATACGCCGGGTCTGCAATACATAGGCACCGGCTGTGTGCAGCCCGCATCACAGATTGCGGACCCATTCACTTCAATGGGTCCGCAATCATGGAGATGCGAAGCGGAGGCACTGATCGGAACACCACGGAAGCACTATGGTGTGCTTCAGTGGTGTTTCTGGCCGAGCCTCTGCACTGCAAAAAAGTAGCGCATACACTACTTTTTTGCAGTGCGGGCCATCGGATGCGGATCGCGGACCCCATTCAAGTGAATGAGTCCGCGATCCGAATGCGGCCGCCCCTCAGTCAGTGCCCGTGCATTGTGGACTGCAAATTGCGGTTCACAGCACGGGCACTGACCGCACACGTTGGTGTGCATGAGCCCTAAGGCAGATACTGTATGATAGGATATGGCACTGTTGTGTTGTCCTACTGTCCTGAAATAACTACTGAACCTTACAAAATGCAATCTCTTCTGATTGCGAACATAAGCAACAAGAAGTTTTCAAAAATATATGAGAAAGAAATCTTTTTCTAATATGGAACCATTATAAATGTGCGTGTGTTTTGCTGCAAGGGCAGTCAAGCCTCTAGGCGGGGTCCTTAGGGCAGCAGACTAGCATTGGGCAGGCAGTGCAGGCATTGTAGTGTAGCTTCCAGTTCTCTGAACGGTTTCGTTGGACTCTTTCGTGACAGCTGCAGACGCTCTGCTCTGGGATTTCATTTCCTCTACTGACAACAGATTTTTCTTCCACTTTGAGTTGGAACTGTTGAGACTGAAACATCTCTTTCCCTAAAAATAGCCATGCTGTTATAATGCAAACCGGTCATGTAAAGACTGCGCATAGTCATCGCTCTGGATTCTTAGTATGACAGTCATCTACTGCGATGGTTTATTGCCCTGTGTGCACGCTATCTTTTTTAAAATTCAGGTTTGTTTTTGATGAAGAAGACAATAGAGAGGGGGTCTAATTACGTTTTTGGCTCAGTCTCAATGCACTGTTGTCTTGCAGCACAGAGGTCCTGGGTTCGAATCCGATCAAGGACAGCATCTCCTTGGAGTTTGCATTAGGACCCACACTCCGAAAACATACAGATATATAGGTAAATTTGCAAGAGGGGTTGAAACAGGCTGAACGGACACACATTTCTAGGCTCTATACAGCATATACTTGCAGAACTGGAAGCTGATTCCGTCAGTGGGGTCTCTGGGACACATCGTGCTGCTACAGACTTTCTTCTGTCTCACCCGCTCAACATGGGCTTCGCCACTCTAGAGCTGTTATCCTGACAACCCCACACAATATGGAGAGGGTGGGTTTCCTTTTATGTAGTGTAACTGTCGGGCTACTTTATAGTTTGCAGTGCCACCCGATTACACCACTCTGGGTTCACTTTCTCCTCTCAGATGTACCTCTCACAGTCTAGCATGTGGGATCTAAGTTGGGCCTACTGCAACTTCAATAGCTGCAGCAGGCCCCTGTATACAAACTCATGGTCCAAGACAAGCTCCAGTCAACTTAGTTTTTATGCTCTCAATACACAAGCAATGGGTCTTCGTACACAGAAATGCACAGAGTCTCTGTAACAACCCCCCTATTTGCCCTCCCCTCTACATGGAACACCGCGGAGCCCTCTCTCCTCCACCAGCAGCTGACGTGCTATGGTTAAACCACTCTCTACAGGGACGGATTGGCCATAGACCTTACAGGGAAATTTCCTGGTGGGCCGATGCCCAGGGGGCCACCTGAGCCCTCTTCACAGCCGGCCAGTGGAAGTTTTTGGGGATTTATTTTGTGCTGCTGGTGGTATTTTGTGATAGACTTTGGTATTTGGCTCTATTAAGGTGGTATAATGTGCCACAATATGATATTCCTGGCCTTGCCTTCAATCAATTTGGACAAAGTGGCGCCACTCTTAGTAATTTTTCCAGGGCCACTTTAAGTTCCCAGTCAGCCCCTGACTCTTTATCCTCTATAACTTAACTTGGGAGATGGCTGCCCTCCCACTTGGCACTAGGGACCCACCTGCAGTAATGTTTCTCCTCTCCTCCTGGTGGCACCTATTAACAACACCAAGGAACACACACAGACTTAGCATAGCCACACAGCAGGGACCACATGGAAGATCTGTAAGATGGAGGAACAATGCTGGGCTGGACACACAGGGGTGACTTCAACAGCATTCCAATAGTGTGTCTGAGACTAATTAGATTGTGAGCACCAATGGGGACTGGGATTGATGTGAACGAGGATAGTCTATGTACAGTGCTATGGGAACAAACAGAACACTTACATGGTGAACATCTTTTCATCTTCTCATCTACAGATCTGCTAATGCCCAGGCTCCTTTTCCCTGCTTCTATTGGATGCTTACTTTTCTCTTGGTAGCTCGAGACACATCCTACTTTTCAAGCTCTGCTCTTGGATTGAACAGTAGTGCTACATGAGCAGCGCTGGCCAGTTCCAGGGCAGCAGAAAGTTTGCATCTGCAGGAACCCAGTAAAGGGTTAAATGTGATTTATTGCTTAAGCACTTATGTTAAAAAAGTATTCTCAGATCCTTGTGCATTGTGTATCCCTATGGTTATGTGTCGGCAATAAGTAGTTGAAACTGTCAGTTTTAGGTAAGTTGCTAGGGTGATTGGCTGGTCCTGCCCCCTAGTTATTGAGTCTTTTCTGGGAAGATTTAGAGTTTGGACCTGTTTGTGTAAGCCTCTGAGATTTAGGGCTAGTAAAGGGAACCTTTATCCTTGAAACCTGCCAAAGAAGCAACTGAACACAAAAAAATTACTCCCAGAGAGAATGAGGACAGACTGTTTTACAGATTGTTGAGAACCACTTAAAGACAATAAGGTATCGCTTGTTTACGACAAAAGAATTTACTGCTTGTGGAAAAGGTATATTGCTTTGGAGCTCATCACACTTTGGAGATGGACTGGCTATCCGATCTGAGATCTGCACCCCTCAGCCTGGGAATTGCAGAAGGAGTAAATGAGAATGGATTTGCACGCTTGTGGTTGTTTGGGAAGATTTCAAAGTGTATCTAGAGAGAAACCCAGAGAGGATTACTTACATCATTGCTACTGCCTATATATAGTTAGTAGCAAAAAAACCTACTTTGAAGTACATGTCAGAACCAGCCATTTCTAATTAACCCCCTCTGCCACCCACATTGCTGTCACCACCACTCCTACCCTATCTAATGCCATCGTCACAACTCCCCATGTTGTCAGGGTCACTGCACATCTAACCATACAGAGGGAGCTACCATAGCTTTTTATACACATAGACAAAAAGATTAGACATTGTTAAAAGCAGATGGATGCTTGGATGTAACTCAGACATGAGCAACACTTTAAAAGTTCCCAAGTTCAGAAATTTGCTCTCAAACTAAAACTGGGATCCATATTTTATCTTCCATCATCACATATTACAGACATACTGTTTCATAATTAGGAAAATCTGTCCAAACTCACAAACTTGAATTGTGTGAGTTGTCTGGGACTTCCTGCTGGGAAGGGGGAGAGAGAGCTGATCTATGCATAGACTAAGCAGGATGGTGACGGATAATTTTCCTATATAGAGTTAAACCCAGAAATCCAAATTTTAGCTTCCACCATTTTATATTAAGGAAATACTGTTTTATATTTAGGGAAATTAGATTAAAGTTGTAAACTTGCCCTTAACTTGTTGACTGGGATTTCCCGCTGGGAAAGGGGAGAAGAAGCTGCTTCCTTCACACTGTAATTTGGACACAGATCATTTCATACTTAGGCCTCATTCAAAAGAACGTAAGCCATCAGTGCCTGTGGTCTGCAATGCATGGGCACTAGCCATGTGAATTCCAAACTGTGGGCCGGACCCTTTGGCTTGAATGGGTCCGCGATCCACAATATATGGCAAAGGATCGGACATGACCCCAAAGCCCATGAAAGCGCTTCTAAGTGCTTACCTTGGGCTTCTGATCCATTCCTCAGCTTTGTATTTCGCGGATTGTGGACCCATTCAAGTTAATGGGTTGGGTTCACATCTGTGATAGGAAATTCACACGGCCGATGGCTGTATATTGCAGACTCCCTGTTTGCGGTTCGCAATATGGGCATGGAAGGCTTGCGGTCATGTGAATGAGCCCTAAGATTTATTTAACATGAGTCAGGGTCTTTTGAGGGAAAAGTGTATGGTTTGCACACAAGTTGAATCAGTTTCTGCGATTGCGTTCAGTGTTTACGTTTTTTCAGTGTAGATGCAATTATTTTTTGATGTGATTTTCGCGAGCGTGAAGAAAAACTGAAAAATAACACTCAACATCTCCTAGCAACCATCAGTGAAAAACGCATTGCTTATGGATCCCTTCAGATCCGTTCATTCCTATGGCGCCAGGTCCACGCGAAAATATAGAACATGCTGTGATTTTTCCTGATGATCAGTGATAAAGGACGCTCATGTGCACAGACCCACTGAAAGGAATGGATCAGGATTCAGTCCGAATGCTATCCTTTCACAACACGCAACGCATCCAGACTGAAAACTCGCCTAAAAAGCCTCTTTCACACAAACGATACAGATTGTGCCAGGATGCATTCAGTGAAACTCGCACCATTTCGCAAGTCAGTTTTGTCTGCAATTTCGTTGGGTTGTTCAGTTTTTTCCGCGGGGGTGCAATCAGTTTTGATGCGTTTTTTCACTGCAGATTTACAAACAACATCGCCTAGCAACCATTAGTGAAAAGCGTATTTCATCCGGACTTGCCTGTGGATTACATCCAGATACAATGCGTTTTTCACTGAAGCCCCAGTCACTTCTTTGGGACCAGGGCTGCGTGAAAAACACAGAATATAGAACGTGCTGCGATTCTGACGCAACGCAGAACTGATGAGTGAAAAAAACGCTCATGGACACAGACCCATTGAAATGACTGGGTCAGGATTCAGTGCGGGTGCTATGCGTTCACGTCAGGCATCGCACCAGCGCAGAAAACTCGCTCATGTGAAAGGGTTCTAAGGCTGCAGCTAACTTTCCTTTTACCTCAATTTTTGATATTTTAAAGGGTTATTCTCATATTCTCGCTAGGATATGCCCCCATTGTCTTATAGGTGCGGGTACCAGCGGTGCGGGGAACGAGAACGGGGCCCCCAACGTGAAGGAGGGCGCACTGCGCATGCGCAGCCGCCCTCCATTCATTTCAATGGGGCCGGCGAAAATAGCCGAGCGCTGGCTCGGCTACTTCCGTCGGCTCCATAGAAATGAATGGGAGCGCACCGCGCAAGCGCGGCCCGGCTCCCATTCATTTCTATGAGCGCAGCGGGGAGCTGCGCCTGGTGGTGGCCGGACCCCAGGCGCAGCGCTCCCCGCTCCGTTATCGATATAGCCCACTGCTGGGACCCGCACCTATAAGACAATGGGGACATATCCTAGCGATATGCCCCCATTGTCCAAGATGAGAATACCCCTTTAATGGTGCAGTTTTTTTTGTCTCGCTGCCTGCATTTCCTGCGCCTGAAGTAGAATAATGGTTTATAATACATCTAGCCTTTTCTCGGTGTCTAATTTTAACTTGGTCGGGCACATTGTTTTTTTTTCTTTTCTTCCTGTGTAGAAGTTATCAATCATAAATGCCACAGAGAAATGACTAGTGTGATGGGATGCTTCTTAGTTATTCCTCGCATCATTCACAGTCCATCAACCAGAACCCCAGCTGTATTCGAGTCCCAGGAAATAAACAATGTTAATTACTCCGCTATGTAAAAATGCGCTCTCCTCATTATATTGTGCTTTAAAGAAGGAATATTTTTCAACATCATTAAATGTAATTGGTGCTTTGGTTATGATTAGTATTTTTTATTTTTTAGATTAAACATATTACAGTCTATGATTATGCTCAAACCTTATGAACTCGAGGCGGCTCAGTAGTTCATCTATATGTTCTGTACATATGTTCATTTAGGCTACTTTCACACTTTTGTTTTTGCTGGATCCGGCAGGGATCAGCAAAAAAGCTTCCGTTACTGATAATGCAACCGTCTGCATCCATTATGAACGGATCCAGTTGTATTATCTTTAACATAGCCAAGACAGATCCAGCATGAACTCCACTGAAAGTCAATAGGTGACGGATCAGTTTTCTATTGTGTCCGAGAAAACAGATCCGGCACCATTGACTTGCATTGTGGGTCATGATGGATCTGTTTTGCTCCGCATCCCATGCCGGACAGAAAACCACATCTTGCAGCGGTTTGATCTCCGGTATGAGAACGGAACAGAATACATTTTGGAGCACTCCGTTCTGTTCAGTTCACTTTTGTCCCCATTGACAATGAATAGGGACAAAACTGAAGCGTTTTTCTCTGATAATGAGATCCTCCGCTGGATCTCAATACCTTAAAAGAGAAACGCAAGTGTGAAAGGGGCCTTAATGATAAGGTGACGATAAGACATCACAACTAGAGATGGACGAAGTTATCAGAAATTTGATTCGGCTGTTTCACTGAATTTCACAAAGAGATGCCCATATTGCTTCCTTTGCTGGCTGGATTCATTTTTCCATCACATTATACACTGCTCGTTTCCATGGTTACAACCACCCTGTAATACATCAGTGGTGGTCATGCTTGCACATTATAGGAAAAAGCGTGAGCCTCTCTGGTAGCCGGTACTGTGGGAGCTCACATAAGCCTGAGCTTTTTCCTATAGTGTGCAAGCAGGACCATCACTGATGGATTGCAGGGGGGTCGTAACCATGGAAACGAGCAGTGTATAATGTGATGGAAAAATGAATCCAGCCAGCAAAGGAGGCAATATGGACAATCACAATTAGAGTTGAGCGAATGTGCTCGTAACGAGCACTGTAGTGCTCGGATCCCCTGTGCTTGCATGGCCGCAGGCATCCGGATCCGTCTTCACCTGACTGTAAGTCAATGGGAGCGGATCCGTTTGGTATGACACACAAGTGTGTCATACCAAACGGATCCGTCCCCACTGACTTGTAGTCGGGTGAGGAGGACGGATCCGGATGGCTGCGGCCATGCAAGCGCAGTGGATCCGAGCACTACAGTGCTCGTTACGAGCACGTTCGCTCAACTCTAATCACAATACATTAGTAAGTGCCTTGTATTAACTTTCTCTACATGATAAATGTCATTTACTGAAGTGAGACAAATCCTTTAAGTATAGACTTGAAGGGTGAATCTTCTTAGCTTTGGTTATTGGAGTGCCTCCAGTTATGGATGATAGATTGAGGCTCAGAAATAGTCAGTTGGGGCGGTACCTGATCTCCTCCACAGTCTATTTCAGATAGGGTTGTTCACACCATGACCCCAGTTGCAGATGGGCACCATGTACAGTAAATACTAAATTAGTAGCTACCTGATGGCCAGGTGGACCTTCTGCCATTGGTGTCAGAGAAGCTGGAAAAGTCCGAGAGGGGCAGTGGAAAAATGAATGTGCAGCGCAAAGAGGAAGGGCTAGTAAAGTCCTAGGAGAAAGAGTCGTCAGACCTTACATCTTACCAATATTGGCCACATTTTACATTGACCCTCCAGGGTTCCATGAGCTTTGAGCTCTGCTCAGCTTGACGATTTGTGCTTCATAAAGGACAAATAGGTCACCACAAAAAAAATAGAGTCCTGCTTATTTTAGACTTCACACAATATAACTTTTTTATGGCATGATAAGCAGCACAATAGCTGGACAGAGCATCGCCATCATCATGAAATATTGCAATAGTTCCTTTTTTTTAAGGTTTGAATTTGAAACAACGTTTCATCTGATTCTGTCACCCCCTGCGGAGGGGAAGGGAAGTGACAACTGCTGTCAACACATTTCTATTTCCGAAAATTGCTTCTTACCTGTAACATCAGAAAATGTCACAGAATGACATTTAAAGGGATTGTCCGGGATTTAAAAAAAAAAGTAAAAGTAATAAATGTGATAAAATAAAATAAAGCAATAATAACAGTTACATGTTAAATTCCCCCTCTTCTCCAGTGCAGCCGCTCCTGTGGTCCCCTCCAGTGTTTGTCATACACATGCGTGACCACTGTAGTCGATCACTGGCCTTATCAGGCATTGGGCAAAACAATTGAGGGCAGTGATTGGCTGCAGGGGTCACATGACTACATAGCGCAACAAAGTAAGCAAAGACTGGTGGGGACCACTTGAGCTGATCGAAGTATCTGACATGGACTTCGATCTGAATTTCAGGAAAGATTCGATTCACCAAGAAGCTGAATTTCCTTGCGCTTCATGGTCACTAACCAATTTTTCCTAAAATGGTGACTAATGATAAAAAAATTATACTCACCTCCACCCACTCCCGTCTTGATTGAAGAAAACCCACCAAAGGACCTGCATCACTGATGATGTCACCTCGCGCCCAGCGAGATCACGTGGTGAGGTTATCACTCTCGCTGCAGGTTCTTTAGCAGGTTTTCTTCAATCAAGATGGGAGCAGACGGCCTCTCCACGAGCAAGTGGATGAGGTGAGTCATAGAAGCCACGATCAGTGTTGAAAGCGGTATCTGAGGGGTTAAATGTGTGTGTGTGTGGGGGCATGATTACAGTTCCCCGTCAATGTGCAAGCTCCATACAATGGAAAGCAATTTGTGATGAGGTAATTCGGAATTACTTCATTATCTTTACATCATTACTTATTGAAGTTCAGCAAAGTAGCTGAATCAGATTTTTCAAAACTTTGCTCGTCTCTAGGGATCACAACAGGTAATTTATTTTTATTTCATTTTTTAAAAATTCTAGTCAACCAACTAAAAACAGCTTTTTATTATCAATATAATTTTTACCAGTATTTTGTCCACATATAAAAAAAAAATCTGGACATATTCCAGTTTTCAAACTGTCCAACATATGCAATCAGCTGACCTTATCTCTTTTCTGCAGCTTAGCTGTCAGCTTTGCAGTATAGACCGGGGCAGAATTGGTAGAGTCATTTCAATTTCATTAATCAGAGGACAAGTGAAAGGTGTGTCCTCATCTTAGACATGCCGTTCCCGCCTCTGGGACATGCTTCTATCTCAAGAATGAAGGTTCACTAGCCTAGTTTTGCCCCATTTATGGAAATGATATTCCTTTCTATGGAAGTTATGAAAACGAGGTTAGTTATGCTGTTTCTCTCGAGCTGAAGAGCCTTTTTCCATTCAGTTGTAGTAATCATATGGCGGCCAGTGGGATGGGCTTGGGGACTGTTATTCTTGAAATAGGTGAGGGACCTGGATCTATCAGACATTTATGGCATATCCCGTGGTAAGATCAGACTACCCCTTTAATGACCTTATACCCTAGACTGCTGGAGGCCTAGATAAGGTAGGAGAGTAGGGCTCTGTAGGCAATTCATAGAGGGTGTGTTTCCAATATGGCCATTCTCAGGAAGATTTTTAAAAAATAAAAAATAAATGGCTTCAATGTTTTTTTAAAAAAAAACATTTGTTTGCTTCTACAAACTTCTATCTAATAAATGGAATGCAAATTACACAGATGAGATATTCACTTTAAAGAGATTTTACTACTGATGACCTATCCTCAGGATAGATCATCAGTATCTGATTGGTGGGGATCTGACACCCGGGACCCCCGACGATCACCTTTTTGGGAAGGCACCGGCACTCCTGTGAGAACCACTACCTTCTCACAGCTCACCAAGCACAGCGCCTTATATTGTATAGCGGTTGTGCTTGGTATCGGGCTCAGCCTAATTCACTTGAATGGGGCTGAGCCGCTCCTAGGCCATGTGACCGAAATGAACGTGAATGTCACTGGCATCTACGGAAAAGCTAAGAGCAAGTGCCACAATGCCACTAACGCAGAGCATATGCTGCCCTGTAGGCGTTTCAAACAGCGCGATTCAGCGGGGCTCCCGCGCCCGGGTGTGCGCAGCGGGATCGTACAGGCCCACCGATCGGTAAGAGGTATTAGGTGCTCACGACTGAGCCGATCAATCGCGTTAGAGGTTACTAGGTGCATCAGTCAGCTCATTAGCAAATACCATTACTAAAATCCCGGAAAACCCCTTAAAGTCGGTTCATTACCACTTAGAATATTTTCACTTCTTAGTTGTATAATATTCTGGGAGGTTATTCATAGTTGGCTACAAGTTGCACGTACCAGGTAGACCACAGCAGGAGGCATACAGTATATACCATATGTAACTACATGTTCGATGCAATTTACAAATAATATATAATTTAACAAACGGGGTTATGTACTGCAAAGTCAACTCTGATGACTGTCTGTCTGTAAGGAAATGCCTTTGGTGCCGGGCAGCTTCTTAGAAGTATCTGACACATGCAGAGCTCTGACAACTCTTCTGTTTGTTTAATGATTATTTAATGCTGTTCACAATTCTGCCTTTTATGATGAAACCTGGATTATTAATGAGATGAGTAAAAAAAAGGAGATAACCAGGTCCAAACACATGTTACTTAAAGAGATACTTCACGGGAGATCCCCCTTCTCCTACTGAGGTTGCATTGCTTCACTACATGCATGGCAATTACTGGAATTTTTTAGTTCTCACTGATGTTTACTTACAAACTGTCTTAAGGCCCCTTTACACTGCTTGTTAGCGATAATCTGCCGGGGTAAAGATGTCGCCGATTACTCGATGAAAGTGCAAAATAAGATTATTCATGCAGTCACCTAAATCACTGTTTGTCGGCAGCAGATTGTGTTGTCTAAACAGCCTCTATCGCCGTCAAACAATGATTCTGTACGAACAATGACATTAGCGATCGCTTCCCTCGTACTGTGGAGGAGATCCACTGACGAGCAGGAGATTGTCATAAAGGAACACTTTGCAATGTAAAGGGGTCTTTATTTGTAATATAAATCAGTACACTATGCAGTGGTATATACTGCCCTTCTGCTGAGCCATGTATGTCTCTCCTACTGGAACATTAACTGCCCTACTGCTGGGCTATACTCTGCCCTCCTGCTGGACCATGCACTGCCTTTCTGTTGGACCATGCACTACCCACCTGACGGGCCATACTCTGCCCTCCTGCTGGGCCATACTTTGCCTTCCTGCTGGGTCTTGCACTGACTTTCTGTTAGACCATGCACTACCCTCCTGCTGGGCCACACTATGCCTTCATGCTGGGCCATGCACTGCCCTCCTGTTGGGCCATGCTCTGCCCTCCTGCTGGGCCTTGCACTGCCTTTCTGTTGGATCATGTACTACCCTCCTGCTGAGCCATACTCTGCCCTCCTGCTGGGCCCATGCACTGCCCTTCTGTTGGACCATGAACTGCCCTCTTTCTGGGCAATGCTCTGCCTTTCTGCTGGGCCATGCACTGCATTCTGTTGGACCATGTACTGCCCTCCTGCTGGGCCATACTCTACCCTACTGCTGGGCCAAGTACTGCCTTTCTGTTGGGTCATGCACTGCCCTTCTGCCTTGGATTTTTGTTGATACACAACTGCCAATATGTATCAACAAGCAGCTATAATTTAATTACCTAATATCTTAAAAAATTAGACAGGAGCATAATGTGTTACAGTTACTCTGCAACATTTAGACTCGCTTCCTGCTTTCTTAAGCTGTCCATACACAATAGTGTTGGCTGAAATTTCTTATTTTGGTGGGATGGCCCAACTATCTAATGTGTAAGTAGGCCTACAGACTGTCTCTTAAAAGCAGATGTCAGGGGAGAAACGGAGGGTTCAATTAAATTTCAACATATTATGTCTCAGTTCCAGCTGTCCAGCAGTGGTCCCAGTTTCCTTTGTGTGTATTAGGGATATTATTAATTGAACCTCACATAACTCTGTATTGCTGCAAGGGTTAATTCCCTTTTGCTCTGTGTGCAGCTGCTTGACTAATATGTGAATAAATTCTGCTATTTATGCTGTGCTGTTTGTTCCACTTTTCTGCCAATTTACCGACCTTGTCTTGCATGTACTCTGCCTGCCCTGCCTTCTGCCCTTTTTCCTGGCTATTAGTATTGCCTGAGCCTTCAGTGCATTGTACTGGTGTCTCTGACTACCGTGGGTCAGCTGCCAACCACATTGCGGCTATTCCAAGAGGTAGAGGCCTGGTGGCACCCCTGCAGTGAAGTCCAGATCTCTGTATAAGGGTTAAAGGGTGAAAACCAGGGGACTGCCAGGGTAACACCCACATGTCTAGCCCAAAGTCAAACCAGTTGGTTGGAACCACAGTGGCTCCACGTCCACTGCCTATGACGAGCTCTATGCCTATACATAAGATTTAGAGCTTTGTATAAGACACACAGTTTATCTTGGGTCTCAGTAACTATTGTACTTGGTAAACTAATGGTTTCACCGCTCAGTAGTTGAATTAGACTTTTCATCTTTTTCAAATTCCCAACTTTTGCAATATTAAAATAACCATTTTCTAACGCTAAAGGATAAAAATATATATGCAAGTGAATTCAGTATGAGTAGATCCTGGGCAGGATATATTGTACACCCTACATATTGAGGTAAAGGGGTTCTCTGGTTTAGAAAAACCCTATTAGGGATTAATGAAGGAGGGTGCTTTGTTCAGGATCCTCATCTCTTGGCCAAAATGGAGAGTAGTTACAAAGAGCATCTATTGCTCTGGAGTGTATTACACAGACAATCTCTTGATATGAATAGGCATTGTGTAATACTTCATATCCCCTGTGGTGGCGCTGCAGGTATATTTAATGATGATTACTGAGGGTTCTCAACAGGGGGGCACTTTGAAAACAACTTAAAGGGGTTGTCTTGTCACAGACAGACACAGATATGATATGCCCCCATTGTCTTATAGGTGCGGGTCCCAACTCTGGGGAAGAGAAAGTATCGCGAAAGAGTCCTGAAAGTATTGGAGGGCACGCTGTACATGAGCAGCCACCCTCCATTCATTTTCTTTGGGGCTGCCGAAAATAGCCGAGTACTAACTCTGCTATTTCCGAAGTGAATAGGAGTGGTGGTCGGTCATGCGCGGTACGCTCCCATTCACTTCTATGGGAAGCCGGCTTGGTGGTGGCCGGACTGCAGTCCTCCAGCTACCACCTTGCGGGGCTCCGTTCCCAATATAGGTGCAGGACCCAGTGATGGGACCTGCACCTATAAGACATTGGGAGCATATACTATCGATATAGCCCCATTGTCTGTGTTGAGACAACCCCTTTAATTTTGGAAGAAACTTCTGTAATAGTGTTTTATAGAAATATAAGATATCGAAGTATCTCCATACTCGAAGTACAATCATATCACTAAAAGATCTCGTGATCATCCATCACAATTGTTTGATTTTTTTTAACATTTTTCTTTAATTTTCTTTAACTTTTTTCACCAGTAAACTCCTTCACTGTTACATAAGACATGAGTAATAGCAAGCGCAATGACAGAACGCTAAGAGCCTGCAAATCAAATGGACTTTAGCCCAATTTTCGAAATTGCAGAAAGTCTTACCTGAGTGATCTCATCACATGTAGAGCAGACTGCCTGCAAAGTATGGAGTATTGTCTATATTTACCCAAATATACGGTGGAGGCCGCACTTCGTGGCGATTACATAATCATACCAATTGCATCCATTGCAAGGCAATGTGTATGACATATTCTGCCGTGCTCTACATTCATGCCTGTGTGGACACTATGTGGTTGTAGGAAGTGTATCCAATAAGTGGACAATTTTGTTGGAGACATGGACAGAAGGGTGCACTCACTGTATTTACTATGTAGCACTGACGCCTCCACCTTATACCAGTCATTACATGGATGTGTCCATCCTGTGCCAGTCACTACATCAATGGCCCCACACTGCAGGGCCGGTATTTTGGCGTCCTTGGCAGAGAAGATAAATTGCTCTGCCCCTCAAATGAATTTAAAACGACCTTAGTATCTAGTAAAGAGAATTAAACACATTTTAAAGAAGCAGTCACAGGTATAACAAATCTAAGTCCAGGGACTCACACGTGATGTCTCCAGTGATTTGAGTTTTTTACTTTCCTTTTCTTCTCTATTTGGTCCAGATCATAATGTCAATTTCTCCTGAAGACTGCAGAGTTTACTGCACAGGCATCCCGAGAACTCCCATAGCTATGAGTGGAGGGGTGGCCACGTATGCAAGTCTTGCTCTCCATTCATCGTAATACGGGTTTCTAAAAACAGCTATTTTCGGAAGTCCCATAGCAATGAATGGAAAGGAGATAGAAGTTGAAATAGAAGGTGGGATCAGCACCTATCTGACATTTATGGCATATCCTATTGACATGAGAAAACTATTAACTAACAGTAACCTCCGCACTCCATACATGCATACTGTAGATACTGTCTACTGACCGGCTCACGATACCTTGTGCTACCTCTTTTTATGAAATGTGGCTGGACCGTTTTACAAAGCGTTTTTTTGTGTGACCCCTACTTTCTCATAGATTGCAAGCTCTTGCGAGCAGGATCCTCATTCCTGTTGTTACTCTGCAGAATATGTTGGTGCTATATCAATAAAGATGATGATTATTATCGATAGGGGGTGCAGAAGGAACACTGAAACCCAAGCCTTGGTGCCCTATAAGTAGACACCATTGCATATGGTAGGCGGGTGCCCTGAAAGACATTGCATTGGGGTCTAGTTACGCCTCGGAGCTAGAGGGGTTAACGTCAGATTATTGGTTGTACAAGCAAAGCCTCAAACAAGCAATATTAAGTTATCATCAAGGGCCATGCGGCGGCAAACCTCTCACAGTAAGCAGATGCAGAACATTGGGCATTAGGCATGTACGAGAACCTCCTACAGATTCTTCAGCATTTCTAATGTAATCTAAAAAGAATATTTAAGGAAATTCCTCAAAAAAAAAAAAAAAAGCAATCTTCCATTTTATACTTCCATTAAATATCGCCGGTACGGAAAGACTTGCCTGCGCAATCACTAATGTGAAAGCGGCGCCTGCTGAGCATAAGTAATATCAGGAGGTCAGGTCCTCCGAGAAAAGACAACAAGGTAAAGAAGATTTGCGTAGTGATAGCTGGATATGTGTTATTTCACAGCTACCTGTGATTAGATGCTAAAAGCAGATAACACGTTCCGCTCCGTAAGTATCTAACGTGTCATCGCGTAACGATTCGCATACACGCGTGTCAATAGAGGTGTCAGATTAATAGGCGTCTAGGGCCAGATTAATACTTCCATCACACCGTCTATGATTGGCATGAGAGAGGGCACCCTCAATGCTGTTCACTCACAGAATCAGAATCTAACAGAAATTCAAGTGTATCTTTGGGAGGGAATGGAGAAGAAAATAAAATGCGAATTAAAAAAAAATCAATTCATGTTACGTGTGATCCACCTGAACACCAACGGGATTGTCAAGAAGTTAAAAAAAACAGAAGAAAAGCAGGAAATGTTATAAAATACCTAAAAGGAGTAGCGCCAGTGAGCTCCGCAAACTCTTCCCAGGCCAGTCGCATGGCCAATGTGCACCTCGGTCCTATTCAAGTGAATTAGCTTGGGTTGCAATACTAATAAGCACAGCCACTATAGAATGTACGGCGCTGTGCTTGATATGCTGTTAGGAGGGCGGAGTACCGTGGCCTCTTCAAACAGCCGGTTGGTGGTGGTGCCAGTGGTTGGATCTACACTGATCAGATATGAAAGACCTATTTCTGAGGATAGGTCATTCATACTCTACTCTGGGAAAACACCCTTTGAATCCTCCAGTGCCAACGCTCCTCTTTACTTGTCCTGAAGTGATGATGTCACACACATCCATGTGACCGCTGCAGCCAATCATGACCCTCTGCTGAGGCCAGTATTATAAATGGCATATGATAGGTGGTGAGTGTTACTGATTTTTCAGTGGGGCTCAGGGGCATCTTCATTGAGCCCCGGAGGAGCCGGTGCAGAGGATAGGAGTGGTAGTGGCCCTGATGAAGTGTTATGACACTGTGCAATCCCTCAGGCCGTTGCTCCATGGGGATCGGTGCTGTGGGAATGTAGTACTGAAGAATAAGGCTAGAATTAAAGGGGTTCTGCAGGTTTTAATATCTGATGATCTATCCTCTGGATAGATCATCAGTATCTGATCGGCGGCTGCCCGACACCCGGGGCCCCCGCCGGTCAGCTGTTTGAGAAGGCAGCGGCGCTACAGGAGCGCCGCGGCCTTCTCAGTGTTTACCCGCAGGCCAGTGACGTCACGACTAGTATCACTGGCCTGGGCGGGGCTAAGCTCTGTTCACTTGAATGGAGCTTAGCCCCGCCCAGGCCAGTGATACTAGTCGTGACGTCACTGGCCTGCGGGTAAACACTGAGAAGGCCGCGGCACTCCTGTAGCGCCGCTGCCTTCTCAAACAGCTGATCGGCGGGGGCCCCGGGTGTTGGGCCGCAGCTGATCAGATACTGATGATCTATCCAGAGAATAGATCATCAGATATTAAAACCTGCAGAACCCCTTTAAGAATTAGAACTTCAAGTACATTCAAGAGCAGCAGAATTCAAGAGCAAAAATTCTCTGGCACCAGTAAGTATTATGGGGTAGGTTGGATGGTGGCAATTTAGCACTAAGGTGGCACTGGTCTAGCAGCACTCTGGGTGATGCGTGTCTTGGTTGTAGTCCCTCACCATGCAGCAGTGTCTTTAATGCTGGTTGTGGCAGTTTACTCTGGTGTCTAGTGTCTGAGGACTTCTTTTGAGGCTGAAAACTCTATGATCTCTGTGAAGAATCGGGGGCAGGAGCTCTCACTTGTGCTTCCACCCTGCTCAAGTCCTCAGAGGAACTGTTTCCTCCTGGCAGGAAGCAGGACCAGCCAAAATGGGAGGAACAGGGTGATTAGTCCCTGTTCCTTGCCTACCTTTTGCCAACCATTCCTTGCTGGTAGATACGGCCAAAGCATACAATAAAAGACATAACAGTATAATACAAAAACTATTTACAATTGTAGTATCTCCAGGTCTGGGGTACTACACATGCAAATACAAACTCTGCAGTGTAGTGTGCAAAACTATAACATAAAATAGGTGAATGTGACCGGACACTATGGAGGTTTTGATTGGTGGGGGTCTGAGTGCTGAGACCTCCACAATCCCTAGAACGAGGAGAGAGAAGTGCTTGTACATCATGCTCTCTCTCCTCGCTGCAGGAGAAAGGCTCCATAGAACGTATTTGGGCTCGTTTCGATTCCGTCTCCTGCAGCGATGAGAGGGAGCGCCATATGCGAGCAAATTCTCTCTCCTCATTCAATCGATCAATGGGAGGTCTCAGCAATCAGACCCCCACGGATCAAAACCTTTGATATGTCGCCATGACATATCAAAACTTTTTGGAAAGCTCAGTGACCCTTTAAATTCTAAAATCCTGCCTAAATATCCTAGAATATTTTACATAAATTTCCCTGCTGTACAAATCATCAAGTGTTTTAAGCCTCAGCAAGCGAAGCCTTTGCCAAATTCGTTGGCACTCTGTTCATTATATAGCAATTACAGCTGTAAAGTATATCAGACACCTACAAAATTAATTCAGTATTTGAAGTAAATCAAAGACGTGTAATTTTTTATTTTTTTCTCCTGAAGCTGAAGCTTCAGCAACAACGTATTCTCCATACAGACACACTTGCCGTAGAGCCAAATCATTAAAGGGGTTGTGTCACTTCAGCAAATGGCATTTATCATGTAGAGGAAGCTATTACAAGGCATTTACTAATGTATTGTGATTGTCCATATTGCCTCCTTTGATGGCTGGATTAATTTTTCCATCACATTATACACTGCTCATTTCCATGGTTACGACCACACTGCAATCCAACAGTGGTGGTCGTGCTTGCGCCGGCCTGTCTGGTGGCTGTGACTTCCTGCCAGACGAGAGAGGTCCTGTTCAGATAGTAGAGGAATGAGGAAGCAGCTTATAGAGCACCCACTCCCAAGGACAGTATTGTTTTCCCTCTGAGGGATGTTCAGGATCCAAATGACCCCTCTCCTGGCATAGAATCGGGAAGTAGCTCATAGAGCACTCACTTTCAAGAACTGAAGAAAGGACTTGAGAAGCCTTGAGATGCCAGACAGAAGAGTGAAATGGGACAATGCTCTTACAGACTCTGCTGTGAGGAAAAGGACTATGGCTAAAGACACACTCATCAACAAACAACCACTAGGCCAGTAACATATAAGAGCAGAACTGCAGCCATCCAACCTGCCATCATACCTGCTCAGCTAGTGCCATTGAAGAATTGCACTAAAGCCTGCTGCTACTGTATATATTTCAAATTCTACATTGCACTCAGTAAAAAGGACTATGTTACGTTCAACTCTGGCCTCATTCTTCAGTGCTGCGACTTTCACTGCAACAGACCCCAGGGAGTGACAGCCTGAGATAGGACAATGTGACACTGCAGCACTACATCAGGCCCACTACCACTCTCATCCTTTACACCAGCTCCCAAGGGGGCTTGTTGCAATTGTAGAATCAGCATCTCGTCTAGGAACGGCCACAGCCTCGCCCCTTCTGCTAAGCCCTACCTCTTCGGAAAGTGGAGATAATCTCAAAAATTACCAAATTATAGTGCAAATATGGCTTGTTTCTTTTTCAAAGAGTTTGTCTCAGAAAAAAAAATTGTGCTATTCTCCATCAGATGCCGTATTATGGAAGTATTCTCCCCAAGAAAGATAGATTGCTAAGCAATTAAAGAAGCACCCTACAGCAGTAAGCAGAGTGCCTATGGCTCCAAAGTGTGTTGTCCAAAGTAGTGTGTCTGCCTCCATATCTTTAAGGCTTAAAGAGAACCCATCAGCAGGGCCAACCCTAATAAACCAGACATAGTGCCCTGTAGGGATGATCCTGCCGATTAAAATTATACTTTTTGTCTTGTGAAAATCAGTTGCCAAGAAATCTTTTAATCTTTGTGTAACTGAGAACTTCAGTGCACCAAAGGGCAGGGCCTAGCCTCAGCTCTCCAGTGCTAGCCTTGCCCCCCAGTGCACCTTAACCCCCTTTAGCTTTCCAGTGCTGGCCCCGCCCCTCAGTGCACCACATCTCCTCAGCTTTCCAGTGCTGGCCCCACCCCTTGGTGCGCTCAAACTCATTTGCATAAAAAAGAATAAAAGTCTGCAGCAACAGATTTTAACAAGACGGGTATTATTGAAAACAGCAGCATCAACCGACTGGATGGTATGATTGGTTTAATAGGGACGATCCTGCTGGCGGCCAGGATTTTGATATCAATGACTTATCCTTAGGATAGGTCATCAGTATCGAAGTACAAGAAAACCCCTTTAAATTCAGAATGGACTAAATACAATATTAAAAAAAAATTCTTAGAAGGCTGGGATTTATTCATTCAAATTTTGTTAAAATTGTATTTCTGCTGTGTTTTCACCCAAACTACATTTTAATTCAGTCTCCACAAGCCGTGACTGTAATCTGAATGTCGGACTTTGGTGTGAGAACCTTGAAACGTCGAAGGCACCACATAAATATGTTCTCCTAATGAGTCACCGGAGTCCAGGAGAGAAATGGAGATGTAGAAGGCTTCCGTCCTTCCCGCGTAATTCTGTCTGCAGTTTGGGGAGGGGGGTATCGCATCGGGCTCGGCCGCGGCTGACATGACTTGGGGCGAGGAGTGGAGGAGGCGTTTTTTTGCTCCGTGTTTGATCACCCTCTGAGGAGGACTCTGTCAGTGATTGCCTCTCTGCTCGCTATTTCATGCTCATCTATAGTGCGATTTTCCTCTCATTACATTAACTTCTGGCGCACTGTAGCATTTGGATGGAGGTGTTACACGTGATAGCGGATTTCAGTGTGTAAATACAGAACAGAGTGTTACCAGTTTGTTAAAAGACTCCCTATGAAGTAAATTTTTCCTGTTGTATTATAAGATTTTGTAGTGGTTTATTATACTGTTTTCTTCTCCGTTCACAGCCAAAGTAAAAATGAAAATGTATCAGGTTATTTATCTGATTCCAGCCTCTCAACAACACAGTGACCCCATTGATCTGAGTGCCAACCGTGCAATGTTTCCTGGTAACAGGAGGCATTCTGAATTTAGCTTTGGATGTGGATGGAGCAGAAAATCCTTACAAGATAAATAAAATGTTCTCAGAGTTTCAAATGTTCTAAAAATGTATGAGAAGAATTAGTTCATTTTTCTGCTAAAGTCTTTGTTACTCTTCTGATTATCTATAATTTTTTATTTTTTTTATTTTTTGTGTGTGTGCTTTGGGGGGGACAATGGGCAAAGAGCGCTTTCATTGTAGCAAAGGGGTTAGGTTAAGAAATTGGCATTGGGGGGGAGCCGTTTCAGTTTTCGCCTTGGGCATCAGAAAGGCTAGGTGCACCCCTGGGGGGTGTGAGGTGAGGGTGTCCATCGGTGTAAAAGGTTTTCCAGTATTCAAATATTGATGACATATCCTCAATATCTGATCTGCAGAGGTCCAACCCCATCAGCTGATCAGTCGGGGTTGGACCTCTGCAGTGTCAGAGCTAGTTAAGCTCTTGAGCATGATAAAAGAACTGTTTCTACACAGCTTTGAAAGATTGTCTGTTTGTCTATAAGTCTGATCTTCCCTTCCTTATCTGATCTACCCCTCCGGAACTGAAATCAAACATAGTGGTAAGTATGGGAAGTCTCAGCAGTACAGTGCTGGCAACAGAAGGGATACACCCTGTGCTTGTGAGAGAAGTGCATCTAACTGTGCAGCTGAAACAGGGAATATGAATATATCTGGCTGAAAAAGACATTAGGGAAGCCCGAAAAGACCTGCTTCTTCAAGTTATTATTGTACAAGCAAAGCCATTATGCAAACTTTTTTTGAAAACTCAGGTACGCTTTAAGGCAAACACATATTTTACGTGTCATCTCAGATCACCCTGTCTCAGACTGTTCCATTAGAACAGAATAGCGGTGACATTTTCCAGAACCAATCATTATAAATTGTCACTATTCCTGTTCGGCACAGCATGCGCGTTTTGTGCCGTTGCAGCGTGACGATTGCTCACGCTCAGAGGACCAGGGGCCCTTGTTTTACCCTTTAATCGTCTATCAGATTGTTGTGTTCTAATGCAATTTATGATAGAGTAAACTTGTGAATTATTTAAATCCAATGCCGGGTCCCGTGTTTGCAGCTGAATATTAGTACCTGCTAACCGTTTAGATCACATCGCATTGCAATTGTACGGTCGTATTAATAATACATGAAGCGCGTTGTGTTGGAACCTGCCTTAATGCTCACATTTCTGAATGCTTCGGGCTTAGGGAATTAGAATGTGTAATAAACCATTTATCCTTTCTCGTGCAGGAAACAGCACTTTAAATATTGTAGATTTCATTTTAATTCATTTGAAAGGAGCACTTGTCACTCATTGACTTGTGCGGGATTAGAAGGGCATGCCCTACAGCGAGCAACCTCATTTTTAATTTTTGGAACATGTAGTAATAACTTGTGCCTACATCACGAGTGCATACCGCAATGTAAAGAACAACCTAAAATGTAGATCTTCAAGACATCTTTTCTTCTTGTGTCAAGTTTTTAAATATTTTATCAATCCTTCCATACAGTAGGTATATACCTAAGTAGGGCGAGTAGGCTATGATGTTGACTCTGGAGTGAGATATTCCACTTTTTTTTTTCAGACTGTAGATAATATAAATCGTTTTAAATCTGCATGTTATAAGATTAGTACATTAAAGGGAACCTGTCAACAAGATCAAACCTATTAAATCAGTCACACTGCCTGGTAGAGTTAATACTGCTGATTAAAATGATACCTGGCTTGTGACAATCGGTTGTGGCATTCCTGAGAAAAAGGCTTTTAATTTCTTTACGCGCAGGAACACTTCAGTACTGAAGGGGCGGGGCCTAGTCCCACAGTGCTCCTCAGCTTTCCAGTGCTGGCCACTCCCCTCAGTACACTGAAGCCTTAAATTACATGCAGAATAAAAGTCTTCTGTTCTCGAGAACCCCTCAACGGATTTTCACAAGACAGGTATCATTTTAATCAGCAGGATCAACTCTACCAAGCAGTATGCCTGTTTTAATTGGGTTGATGGTGCTGAGAGGTGTCCTTTAATTGTGGCAGCTGAGAATTAATTTTCACCATCCCAATGCTATGATGAGGATAAAATATCTGATAACATGCCATTTCATAGAGGCTACTGTCAGTGAATGAATACAAGCTGGTTATGGGAAAATTAAAAAACTTCAAGTGTAAGTATTTATTATAATGAAACCTGGAAATATAAAATTATGAAAATATAATAAAAAAGAGCAAGGGCAGGTCCACACAGAATTTTTTGGAGGAGGGCTTGAGGCAAATTTTCCTGCAGGTTTTTCAGCCAAAATTCAGAAGTGGATGCAGCAGGAGGAGACGCATAAGGCTAGTTTCACACCAGCCTTCAGAGATCCAGGAACAGCCTGCTGGATCTCTCTGTATCTGGCATTGCCAGATGCTGCCTGAATGCCTGCCATCCCCATTAACTATAATGGGGACCAGCAAAGATCTGGCTGCAACCTGGAAAATATGCTGAGAATTGGCCAGGCATATACCGCTGCATAAGGACAGCGTGTAGGTTACTTTATATGGGCACTGTATGATGCTATTTATACAGTTGCTGTTTTGATATTACTTATTAGGTGCTGTGTGGCACTATTTAGATGGACATTATTTGTTCCTATTAGTACATTGTGGCATTACTCAGGTGTAGAGATGAGCGAATCATGCAAAATTTTATTCACCGAACAATCGCCGAACTTTTCCTAAGATTCGTATATTCGACGAATAGATTCGTTGAATTTGCGTACAAAATATACGTAATTATATGGCTTTTAGTGAACATTCGCACACTAATAACGAACGTTCAGGTAAAAAGGTACGCAACCTCTTTGAACACATACGCATGAGCGTACAAAGTGTATATGATAATGCTGGGCTTTGCTGGAGAGGAATGGTGGAGCAGGAGGAACGCTCTGACAGCAGATCATCCGGCTGAAACTGAGATGAGCATGCCATCCACTCCGCTAACTCATCTACTTTCTCCTCCACTACAATTTTGCGCCTTGGTGGGTTAGCCTGGTGGAACACCGGCCAAGTATTGCAAATACTACTAGTAGATGCTCCGACTACAGGTCCTTTGGCACTGCTGCCCTGTGCCACCTTCTCCCTTTTTTTAGAGCTCGAGGTCTGGCTGGAACTGGACCCCATTTGCTTATCCATTCCAGACATTTTTCAATTCACTCTGTGGCCCTGCAGCTGGTCTTTGTCTTTGTCCCTGTATCTCCCTGTTTCTCCCTATCTTTCCCTGTCTCTCTCTCCCTGCCTGATTAATTACTAGCCCTGCATTGGCCCTGCACTTGCCCTGCAGTATCCCTGATATCTGTAATATGGATTCCCAGAGCAATTACATCCCAGTTTTCACAAAACAGGTCTCAGAGTCTCAGAACTTCACACACAGTGCTTCTGCTCGTCTCAGCAGTCGCAGCAGAAGTGATGCGTCACTGGCTTACCGAGCCTGAGCCAATCAGAGCAAACCCTGCCCACTAGGTCAGGTGACTGCTTTCTTCCTGGGCTTTTGCGCACGATAAACGAAACTAACAGTAAAAGTTCGCTAATGAATTGAATTCGTACGCAATAGCGTATAATTTATAGGGCAACTACGTAGCGAATGCGTACTAAGCCGAAGCTAATCACCTAATATTCGGATTCGCTTTGCAGCTGAAAATTTCCAAGATTCAATACGAATTAATGAACCGACAAATAGATTCGCTCATCTCTACTCCGGTGTTATATGTACTATGTTTTATTGCACTGCATAGCACAGCTTATCTGGGCATTACTGAAAACTATCTGGACACTGTAAGGCACTATTTATCTGGGCATTATTTGTTCCTATTAGTACACTGTGGCATTACTAAGGTGTTATATGTGCAACATGCGCCGCCTCCTATGGCCCCTATCGCATCCCAGGTGTAGTAGAAATGCCAAGTGGTGTAGTGCGGTCTAAATATGTCATTATGTGTCAAGGTAGATTGAGTCCAGACCTTGTATGTAGTTGAACAGCAGCTTTACTTGAATAAACGTTCGTCAAAAACAATCTTCAAGCTTTGTCTTGGTCCCAGCAGGCTTTGGCATAAACTGGCGAGCTTTCGCAATAACTCTGCTTGCTTTCTCTCATTCTGCTGTACTGAAAGGTTTTCGTAATACTTTGTTTTACTTCTTTAAGCTGCATTAAACTCTGCTTTAGTCTGGTTTCTGTATTTCTGATCTGCTCGGGTATCCTTGGATGGGGCGCTGTCGACTGTTATTCCCCTCCTGACACTCAGTAAAACTTGTCTTCAGCCGAAGAACTCTTCTCTTATTGTGGCTGAAGAACTACTCCTCTGGCCCCTGTGGCTTCCAGACATCTTTCTTCATGGCCAGCAGACCTTAGGGTGCTCTGGCTGGTGTAGGCACGTCTGAGCGAGCCCCTGCTCACACTCCTCTCCTGTCAAGAACTAGATTCCAACTTTAACTAACTAAACCTCTGCCTCACCCTTCCGGTAGGAAGCAGGATTCGCCACTTCTGCCCAAAAGGAGGGGAGAATGGAATGGTAAGTTCCATTCTCTCTAACTATAGCTCTGCCATATACACTTGCCACCTGCTGGTCAACCAGGCACATTACATGTAATAAAACAGTTTCATAGGAATATTACCATTGCACCATGTAGAGGACCTGGACCAAAATACAAAGATGAAATTAGGTTAGACCATAGGAGATAGTAGCAGGGTATAGAAGTGGTAACACCACTGTGGGGTGTTACATATGTACTATGTTTTATTGCACAGCATAACACTGTTTATCTGGGCATTGCTGAACACTATCTGGACACTGTACAGCACTATTTATCTGGGCACTTCAATATAGATTGTTTTTTTCCCTGTGAATTAAACACCTGGAAATGGCCCATATTTCTGAACCCAGGCTTCAATCCCTTGGTCCTTGTCTCCTTGGTTGTCAGAGTCACACTGCTTTGCTTGACAGTTTTAGTAACTAACCACATTATTGTGGGTCATCCCAGAGTCAACAACAGGTAAACCAATGGCATCTGCCCTGGTTTTCCTGTTGTTTATACACTTTTTTATTTAATTTATATAAAAATAAATATATGCACACTCTCAAAAAAATGAAAAAAAGGCAGAATATTCACAATTCTTTCAATTTTTTTCACATTACAAAAAAAACTTGACTTAATTAAAAAGATGAAAAGCAAAACCATTGGAACTTCCGACCAGCGCTTTCGCTCCTACTGAATCCTTTTCATGATTCAGCCATTCAAAGTGCTGAATGCAGCTTCCTGGCACGGAATAGTGGGAGATGTAGTTCAGCCACAGCGTGATACCTGAAGCCGGCTGTCCCTGATTTAATGCGGCTGAATAGAAATCCCACCAACCATGGGCTTACACTGAATGCATTGTAAGAGAATACGCCGATTTCCATGCGCGCCAAGCTGTGGTAAGAGAAAGAATGGAAAGCGACACCGATGTCCTCGGATTGTTAAAAGTAACACTACAGGAGGGAGGAAATATAATTAACATATACAGAGTATATGCAAGCCGAGCCTGATTGCCCCTCCGTGTGTAATGGGGTTGGATCCAGGCTTCTTGTAATGAAATGCTATTATTTTTGCAATGTTTGGTCCTTTTGACGACAGTGTTTTATGTGACTGTTTTTGCATGTGAATTCAGCCATACTGTAGGGCATTGTTCATAAAATTCTATTACACGGAGGGAGTTGTCAGTGTTTTTAAATGAGTTAAATTCGCAGTTGGACATTAATAGCTTTGGGAATGTGAAAGACAAGCCGCACGATCCCTCTATCTGTTGTCTTATATGACAGGCCTTAATTAAAGTGTCATTATCAGCACTAGTTTATGGTTCGTGTTTGTGATCTACTGCTCATTCGGGAGATACATTGCATTGACAGTTGCAGACAGTGATGGTTAAAGGGCATCTGTCAGCAGTTTTGTACCTATGACACTGGCTGACCTTTTGCATGTGCGCTCGGCAGCTGAAGACATCTGTGTTGGTCCCATGTTCATATGTGTCCGCATTGCTGAGAAAAATGACGTTTTCATATATGCAAATGAGTTTCTAGGAGCAACGGAGGCGTTGCAGTTACACCTAGATACTTTGCTCTCTCTGAAAAGGCTGCGCCCTCTCCACTTTGACTTACAGGGCCAGGCAGTGTAAGCGTGATCATGTCTAGCCCTGAATTCTCCTAAGGTCTTGAGCCGTGCCATGCACTTCAGTATCCCGCACAGGAGCAGTCTTGGAAAAAGGCTAACTTGCAGTTGTCTTCTGTACTTTCAGCCTCTTTCCACTACTGTGCCTGTGCAGGATACTGAAGTGCACGGTGCAACGGGAGACTTTAGGAGAAGTCATGGCCAGGAGTGATCATTTTACACTGACTGGTCCTACAAATCAAAGTGGAGAGGGTGTGGCAGTTGCCGAGAGAGCAGAGCCTCTAGGTGTGAGGACAACGCCCCCATTGCTCCTACAGGCTCAGTTGTATATGTTGATACTTCATTTTTCTCAGCAATGAGGACCCATATGAACGTGGGATATGCAACTGTAATACCAAGCACATGTACAGCCTGTGATTGGTAAGCTGTGAGGAGGCCCTGGAACTCTCCGAAGTGCCATTGCTGATCAGCAGGAGTCCTGGATGTTGAACTCCCCTCGATACTGATGAAATATCCAGTGATGTACATAGAGAAGTAAGGGCCCCATAGCAAGAATCAAACCAGGCCCCCCACACAGGACAGAAGGGTTTCTGCCTAAACCCCTTTCAATGACCCTTGGGCCATTTTTCCACTGCCTCATTTGCTAAAAATTGTTCCTTTAGAGGGTAGAGTCCTGACCAAGTTTTCACCTCCAGTAGAAGAGGAGATGATCCCAACTAAGACTGGGCCCCTTCTTGCCCTGGGCCTCATAGCAGTCACATGGTCTGCGCTATGGTAGTTACACCACTGGACCTATCCTAATAATGGGTCATCGATATCAGAATCTCGGAAAAAGCCTTTAATTTTCCGGACTGAGCTTACAGGAGACCTAGAAGAACTATGGAGTCATAATACAGGAGTCTTACTTGATAAGTAGACATGTCAGACCACTGGGCATAGTGTTAAAGGAATTGTCATGTGTACAGCTCATATGTATGACTTGTATATGGCTATAAATATAGATTTACAGAGCTGGAAAGTATACCTCTAGTGGCATTAATAATCCCTCCAGGAACGACTAGCTCAAGGTCACAGGGTCATTGCCACTTACAAATGGCTCTTGCTCTCAGACGTCTTTTCGATAACCTGTCTAACCATTTAATTGGATATTCAGCTTCACAAGACAGAAAAACTCCAAGTAATGACCCCATCAGGATTTCTTATAAATGATTTAATTGCTGCTGAGCGCACAAAGTTGATTGATCATTAGCAACGAAAACCCATTTTTATTCATTTGTTTTTTTTCACTATTTTTATGTTTCTTCTAAAAATCCTTTTTCTGGGACTTGTGCATCTTCGTCACTGTAGAAGAATCCATGCTCCTCAGAAGATGTCATGTGTCATTGTTGCTTCCTTGCCCAATATCGTGGTTACTCCTTCTTCCCAAAGAGAAAATAAATGGATGGATCTCCCTGGCGTCCATTGAAATACACTGAATTTATTACTATCTGGAATTCTTCATTTTTTTTCCTCGCCCTCCCGGCACTGTCCGCACAACCTACAAACACAAATTGATCCCTAATTGTGGATGCTCGGAGATGAACGCCTCTGCTGGTTCTTGTAATGGAAGATTCTATCTTTGTCATCCCTGACATCGGGGAGCTGCTGCTTTATTAATTGCGAGGAGGTTAATTACTGTGTTAATTTAGTTAGTATTTCTCTGTCTTCCTGTAGCAAATCCATTTAGACTTTAGACAGTGTAATTGGAAAGACTCGTACAGTACAATATATGATCCAATCTACTCCATGCCGTGGTGTGTGCTGTATATCACTTTCTTCCTACCATTATGCATGTTTATTGCTTTAACCTTTGTGACTTTGATTAAAATTAGAGCATGGGAATAACAGGACATTCCAGGCCACTGTGAAAAATGTCTAGGCCAAGCAGTCTGGGACTTGTCCCAACCCCATTAGTGGGGGGGTTTACATGGTTTGGCACACAGTGGCATGGTCTTTGTGGGAGTGTACACAAAGGAGACAGTAGGTTACAATGGCTGTGTGGAGGAGTAGGTGGCATGCTCTTTGTGGGTCTGGACGCAAAGGAGAAAGTAGGTTACAATTGCTCTGTCAGTGCGGAGAAGTAGGCGGTATGCTATTTTTTGGCCTGGACACAAAGGAGACAGTAGGTTACTACTATGTCTCTGTGCAGAGAAGTAAGTGGCATGCCCTTTGTCAGGCTTGACACAAAGGAGACAGTAGGTTACAATGGCTCTGTGTGTGTGGAGGAGTAGGTGGCATGCTCTTTGTAGGGCTGAACACAAAGGAGACACTAGTTTACAATGGCTCTGTGTGTGTGGAGGAGTAGGTGGCATGCTCTTTGTCGGGCTGGACACAAAGGAGACAGTAGGTTACAATGGCTCTGTCTGTGTGGAGGAGTAGGTGGCATGCTCTTTGTAGGGCTGAACACAAAGGAGACACTAGTTTACAATGGCTCTGTGTGTGTGGAGGAGTAGGTGGCATGCTCTTTGTAGGGCTGAACACAAAGGAGACACTAGTTTACAATGGCTCTGTGTGTGTGGAGGAGTAGGTGGCATGCTCTTTGTAGGGCTGAACACAAAGGAGACACTAGTTTACAATGGCTCTGTGTGTGTGGAGGAGTAGGTGGCATGCTCTTTGTAGGGCTGAACACAAAGGAGACACTAGTTTACAATGGCTCTGTGTGTGTGGAGGAGTAGGTGGCATGCTCTTTGTCAGGCTGGACACAAAGGAGACAGTAGGTTACAATGGCTCTGTGTGGAGGAGTAGGTGGCATGCTTTTTGTGGGTCTGGACGCAAAGGAGAAAGTAGGTTACTCTGTCAGTGCGGAGAAGTAGGCGGTATGCTATTTTTTGGCCTGGACACAAAGGAGACAGTAGGTTACTACTATGTCTCTGTGCAGAGAAGTAAGTGGCATGCCCTTTGTCAGGCTTGACACAAAGGAGACAGTAGGTTACTATGTCTCTGTCTGTGCAGAGGAGTAGGTGGCATGCTTTTTGCAGGCTGAACACAAAGGCGACACTAATTTACAATGGCTCTGTATGTGTGGAGGAGTAGGTGGCATGCTCTTTGTCGGGCTGGACACAAAGGAGACACTAGTTTACAATGGCTCTGTATGTGTGGAGGAGTAAGTGGCATGCTCTTTGTCGGGCTGGACACAAAGGAGACACTAGTTTACAATGGCTCTGTATGTGTGGAGGAGTAGGTGGCATGCTCTTTGTCGGGCTGGACAAAAAGTAGACACTAGGTTACAATGGCTTTGTGCGGAGCAGTATGTGGCGAGATCTTTGTGGGGATAGACACAAAGGAGACAGTAGGTTACAATGGCTCTGTGCAGAGGAGTATGTGGTGTGATCTTTGCGGGGATAGACACAAAGGAGGCAGTAGGTTACAATGGCTATGTCTATGTGGAGGAGTAGGTGGCATGCTCTTTGTCAGGCTGGACACAAAGGAGAAAGTAGATTACAATGACTCTGTGCGGAGGAGTAGGTGGTATGATCTTTGCAGGATAGGCACAAAGGAAGCTGTAGATATCAATGGTTTCAAGTGAAGTTATGATATTTACTTACACAGTATGGCTCTAGCTGGTATTCAAAGTGTACAGGAATGTGCACGTCCACCTAGTAAGCTGAGTGGTGGTGGACACACATGTTCAGTCACTCTCTGTATAACCAGGTCTCTCCACAGTTATCCTCTGTTCACCACAGGGCAGCAAATAGAAATAAAATCTATACTGCCATGTCTTTGCGGGACATGGGGCAGTATAGATAAGAAGGCCCCTTCTTCAGGGGGAGTTAGAAGGGACTATATTGTCAGCGACCAGAAGGGGAAAGGGATTGATTCTGTCCATAGCGTGCCCTAACAGGACAGATTCACAGCAGGACATTGCAGGGAAGCAGAATTTGATTTAAAATATTTTTTAAAGACTGCAGATTACTGTACATAGCTATAACTACCTTTTCCGGACCTTTGGTCCGAAAATGATTCATAAGATGACCCCTTCAATATTTGCAAACGGCCCCTGGACAATAGTACTGATTGCAATGCACTGATGATAGTAGTCACAGAAAATTATGGGAAAAAAACATTAATGAATGTTTCTTTTTAAAGTAAAACTGATCAAAATTAAAAGTTTTACCTAGTACCAGGTTGGATAGAATTCTATCTTTGGTGGTATAAATGTGGGGCATACACAACTTGTCAATGCTTCCTAAATTCATTTAATAAAACTAGGGGCCCATGTTCTTTAATGCCTGGAGGCCAAGATCACTTTCAGTCTACCTTTAAAGGGCATCTGTCAGCAGTTTTGTACCTATGACACTGGCTGACCTGTTACATGTGCACTTGGCAGCTGAAGACATCTGTGTTGATCCCATGTTCATGTGTGCCCGCGTTGCTGAGAAAAATTATGTTTTTTAATAAATGCAAATGAGCCTCTAGGAGCAACAGGGGCGTTGCCGTTACACCAAGAGGCTCTGCTCTCTATGTAACTTCCGCATCCTCTCCAGTTTTATTGAGAGGGTCAGGCAGTAAAAACTTCATCATGCCTGGCTCTGTCAATCAAAGTGCAGAGGGCACAGCAGTTGCAGAGAGAACTAATCTCGAGGTGTAATGGCAACGCCCCCGTTGCTCCTACAGGCTCATTTGCATATATTAAAACATCATTTTTCTCAGCAATGCGGGCACATATGAAGATGGGACCAACACAGATGTCTTCAGCTGCCAAGCGAACAGGTCAGCCAGTGTCATAGGTACAAATCTGCTGACAGGTGCCCTTGAAGGAGCATTGGCCAGCAGGATAAGGATCAACCCTATTCACCCAGACATACTGCCTAGTAGGGTTGATCCTATTGATTAAAATAATACCTGTCTTGTGCAATTCGGTTCCCAAGAAAAAGGACTGTTCATTGATATGGGCAGGACTGTAGTTAGTGAGGGCTATAGAGCAAGTTCCAGGGTTTTGGGTGTAGGGGGAGTTAATGGCTAAGATATAATACAAAAGGGGATATATGCTATTTTGTCTGCCCCTTATGGAGGAAAGCTGAGATGCCACCAGCATCAGAAGTGTCTTGGCTGGAGAAACAGGGCCTTCGCTATAGAGGTGCAGTCTTCCCCCGAGCCATGGGGCCTAAAGGTGACCAAACCACAGCAGTACTTTAAATGGAATGTGTTAGATGAGGACCATGGTACAGATTTTGCATTTGGGCCTAAGGCTTCATTCACAGGTCAGTGTTTTGGTCATTGATTTCTATCAGTGGTTGTGAGCCAAAACCCGGAGTGGAGCCTCCACAGACATAATGTACAGGGTGGGCCATTTAAATGGATACACCTAAATAAAATGGGAATGGTTGGTGATATTAAGGCCCCATTCACATGACCGTATGAATGGGGCCGTATCTATCCCCAAAATTGCGGGCATAGATGCGGCCCCATTCACTTCTTCTTTTGAAGCATGTCCTATACTTGTCTGTGCGCACGGACAAGTATAGGCATTTTCTATGGGGCCGCACGGCGTGTGTTCCGAGCGCTGCGGAACACACGCCGGGTGGCCCCTGTATATTTGTGGATCCGCAGTAATGCGGTCCGCAAATATATGGTCGTGTGAATGGGGCCTAACTTTCCTGTTTGTGGCACATTAGTATATGGGAGGGTGGAATCTTTTCAAGATGGGTGATGACCATGGCGGCCATTTTGAAGTCGGCCATTTTGGATCCAACTTTAGTTTTTTCAGTGGGAAGAGGGTCATGTGACACATCAAACATATTGAGAATTTCACAAGAAAAATAGTGGTGTGCTTGGTTTTAACATAACTGTATTCTTTCATGAGTTATTTACAAGTTACTGACCACTTATAAAATGTGTTCAAAGTGCTGCCCATTGTGTTGGATTGTCAATGCAACCCTCTTCTCCCACTCTTCACACACTGATAGCAACACCGCAGAAGAAATGCTAGGACAGGCTTCCAGTATCCATAGTCTCAGGTGCTGCACATCTCGTATCTTCACAGCATACACAATTGCCTTCAGATGACCCCAAAGATAAGTCTAAGGGGGTCAGATCGGGAGAAATTGGGGCCATTCAACTGGCCCACGATGACCAATCCACTTTCCAGGAAACTGTTCATCTAGAAATGCTCGGACCTGACACCTATAATGTGGTGGTCACCATCTTGCTGGAAAAACTCAGGGAACGTGCCAGCTTCAGTGCATAAAGAGGGAAACACATCATCATGTAGCAGTTGAATGGCCCCAAGTCTCAATAAGTTTGATGTGTCACATGACCCTCTTCCCATTGAAAAACTAAAGTTGGATCCAAAATGGCCGACTTCAAAATGGCCACAATGGTCACCACCCATCTTGAAAAGTTTCCCCCTTCCTATATACTAATGTGCCACAACCAGGAAGTTAATATCACCAACCATTCCCATTTTATTTAGGTGTATCCATATAAATGGCCCACCCTGTATATGGGAAAGATCTGCACCTGTTCTGTGTTTTGAACTCAAAATCACTTATGGAAATCACTGAATGAACACTGACGTGTGAATGAATTCTAAAAGCTTCAAGTTCTGTACTATTTTGTACTATTTTGAATGCTTGAACACATGTATAACTGTAGACATGTAGATGACTGATGATTCAGGTTATCTCTGAATTATACTGCACGTATCTTCACAATGGTGACAGAAGCTGGACAGCAGGTTACAGTGATAATTAGCCGCCTCTGCATCCTTCAGACACCTTATTTCCGCAGTGTTTACCCATGGTCCTTGTTCTTCATTACCTTGTTGTCTCGAGTAGCAAGTTAATTTCTTTTACTTTTTGACCTCATAGTATGCAAAGTGATTTTATAAATGATCAGACACCGAACTACAGAACTACAGCTGGAATACAGAACTTAATGTTTGGAGTAAAAGTAGCAAAATGTATCTGAATTCTAAATCTGTTACATTCTTTCTTACGATTAAACACATATTTTTTTCTTACCATTATTATTCACCTTTTGGTGAGTACTTTATTTACATCTTAAGAGCTTGTAGCTACAAATTGTGTGATGCTTAGTGTTGATCGAGCACCAAAGTGCTTGTGTGCTCAGGTGCTCTGGTAGAACACTTGGTGATGCTCGAGTGCTCTACAGAGCACCCGAGCACAATGTAAGTCAATGGGAGAAGACCAGGAACCCCCTGCTCGGATGAGGGGAGGGTGTCGGGTTCATAGGAAAAAGTCAGAATTCCCCTCTTTCACTCATTAAAGTACGCTAATTAACTGAATTTGTACGCATTAGCATACTCGAGCATCGCACTTGAGTACACGGCCGAACACCGAGCGGACCTGAGCGTAGGCATGCTCGGCCGAACAGCGAGTTCGGCCTAGCATGCTCGCTCCACACTAGTGATGCTCTTCTTGCAATTTCTAGTGCCTTTGCAGCCTTCCCCTTGTCCCTCCCTCAGTGTCCTCCTCTCAATCATACAGCACAGTGAGTTCCCAATTAACTTATGAATGTAAAGTTTTGAAAAATTCAATTCAGCAGCTTCACTGAAGTTCCACTAGAAATTTGATTCATTACGAATTGATTAGTCACAAATCGCTATAAATCAGGCCACTCTGCCTTAGGGTACGGCCACGCTGTATAGTTCTTCTTCATTGTTAATGGCTGCGTGGCAACTTTAATGCACCTTTATACAGGAGCTGTTGCTGGTGTGGGGCACCCAATCTCCTGCAGGTTATTTGACACTTAACACTTAATATTAATCAGTTCTGGCATACCCATTTCTCCAACCCCAGTGCTCTCCTACCCCACAGGTGGCAGCCCCTCTTCTGCCATCTGCTTTTCCTCCTTTTCCATATCATCTAATATCGATGAAAATATGTCATCAGGAACATCCAGCTCCACCTCTCTCTCCATCTTGCTGATTTTTCGAGGACATGGAGACCAAGAAGGATGGTTTGGAATAAGTAAAGCCATCAAAAGATGAGGATGGTCATCATTAAGACCTGACCCCCCCCTAAGGGGTGCAGACTGGATCGTATTGGTTGGCACGCTAGCACTGGAATAATAAAGCCTTCCATCTTATTGGTATTGAAATATATATCTTAGTTTACAGCTGATGTAAGAGTAAATAAATATTGGAATAAATAAATAAAACTGATGCAGAATAACATTCCCTGCAGTCTCCCTGCACTGTCCCTGCAGTCTCCCTGCACTGTGCCTGGAGCTGATTGTCGGGGGTGTCAGGAGTTGGACCCCGGCTGATCTTGAGGATAGGTCATCAATATGAAAAAATCTCAAGAAAACCCCTTTAAGTTTGGAATGAAGTTTTTGAATTTTTGATCAGAGGCTTTACATTTTGAACAGAATTTAAGATGTTTGAGTGTAATTGACGAGTGGGAGCTTTAGGTTTTAAGCAGGAATTTTTGAGTAGAGGTGTTAGATTTTTTGATTCTTGTTCTATTCAGTTTTCCACATTCCTATAACCATTGCCCATTGGTACAGAACCTACAAACATTGTTTTGATAACTTCCCTTATGGCGCGTCACAATACTTTTGTTTCCCCTTTGTTCACTCAGTCAGTCCTTTCCAGAAATCCCTTTGTATTTGTGTTACCGAGCATTACCTTGATGTCTCATCTTTATTCTCATAGATCTTCCTTTGTTTTAGTGTCTTCTTGCATCACTTGTTATTTCGCCGCGCTTTCAGCATCTCATCATCTTTCCATCTCTCTTCGACTCGTCTTCTTCCTTTTGTACTGCACATCTTGTGTCTATCCTGCTCCATTACCGCTTCCTTATGTTACCCGTCTTGTCCTACTATATCATAAACTGGAAACTGTTACGGCAGACGGCATACTGATAGGAGACACCCGCAGCGTTACCGTCTCCCTTTGTGCATTCTTCATATCCTGTTAGAAAAGATAATACAAAAAGAGTATTTGTACGCCGGCTCCTCTGAGATTTACAAAGCCATATTTGAGACGTGCACTTTTATTTTTAGGTAATAACTCAGTTTTCTATCACTTTCATCTGCTCGCTCTTTGCATTTACTGGATTCTGCATACAATGCACCAATAATGATAGTAGATTGCAGTCATCTGCCTATTGATATAAGGACCACTGCTCCATCTGTCAGGAAAAATATACAGGAATTCAATGAAAATTTACTGTAAAATACAAAAAGCAAAGAGTGGAAACTGCTGAACCATTCTATAGAGATGCATTCACATACTGCACTTACTGTTGCTTGCCGTATGTTTGCTTTCCTATAAAGGGTGGGAGGAGGCACTGAACTGCTTTCTTTCACATCTCACAAGTTGGACTTAAAATTACATTTTGTTATAAGGTTAGGTAATAAGGGTATTCACTAAATTATTATTATTATTATTTTACTATTATTATTTATTTATTTGTTTATTTATTTATTTTAAAGCACCATTCATTCCAATTGTGCTGTACATATGATAAGGGGTACACAAACATAATAAAACAAAAAAGTACAATAAGCATGAACATGACAAGTTACAAACTGGTAAAGAATGAGAGAGGACCCTGTCCATAAGGGCTTACAATCTACAAGATACAGTTCTGGCTACTTGCATCCAACCACTAGAGGGAGCTCATTATAGTGAGTTTAAAGTCACCAGGATAATCACTATTGAAGTAAAGCCTTAGCCTAATAGCACTCAGTACCTTATTTCCAGATGTGCCTTTGTTTCAGCAATAAATGTTTTCTGTCTTCTGAAAATCCAGTTTATTTGGTATGCAAATGAGCCAGTAAGGTGCCCAGAGGGGCGTCACTCTTGCAGGAAGGAGCCCAGGCACGCCTCCTGCCACAATGTGTCCACCCACCCCTCCTACATCACATTCAAGCCATAACTCTGCCCCCTTTTCACTATTCCTAGCATGAGGGCGGGCTTGGACACTAGAAGGAGACGTGCCTGGGCTCTTCCTGCAAGAGTGACGCCCCTCTGGGCACCTTACTGGCTCATTTGCATACCAAATAAACAGAATTTTCAGAAGATAGACAACATCTATTGCTGAAACAAAGGCACATCTGGAAATAAGGCACTAAGTGCTACAGGTCAATGGATTTAATTCAATAGCAATTATCCTGGTGACAGATTTCCTTTAATAAATGTTATATAAAAGAAAAGTCATGTGAGATGAGCTCCCTCTAGTGGTAGATGGAGGCAGGCCAAATTTATTTATTTCTCTTCCATGTATCACTGTATGAAATGAAGCAGGGTTTGGAATGTTGTATGCAACCAATACAAATACAATCTAGATTTTTTTTTTAATCTCCTCCTACTCCCTTTCCCCTGGGAATGGAGCTAAGGATAATCCAATATCCTTGGGACCTTTAATGAGCTGGACAGACAGAAAGATTGACCTAGTAAAAGGTATTATGCAGGTTTCCTGGAAAAGGTAAGCCAGCGTTTGGGGAGAGAAGCCGATGAGGCTCATTAGGAGACATCAGGAAGAGCCCAAGAAAAAAAAAGGCTGAGCAATTCCCTCAGGGCTCTCCGTCACGGGAAGATGCAGACTGTGCCAAGGCTTGTGGATATGGATGGTATTAACTGTGACTTGTGTTTTGGGGACACTAATGGAAAAAATGGAAATCAGGCATCATATAGTACATGACAATCTCTTTCTAACAAAGCTAGAACCAGCCCTGTACCTCTCATGGATCCAGAGATCTCCACATTCATTGCTCTGCTAGATTTATATCAACCTGGTAGCTTCAGAGAATTGTTTTTTCTTCTGCAGCTAAGGGAGCGTGTCTCAGCTCTCCCTATCACAGCTCAGGAGGTGTGTCTCAGCTCTCCCTATCACAGCTCAGGGGGCGTGTCTCAGCTCTCCCTATCACAGCTCAGAGGGTGTGTCTCAGCTCCCCCTATCACAGCCCAGGGGGCGTGTCTCAACTCTCCCTACCACAGTTCAGGAGGCAGTTGAAGGATGAAACTGAGCATGTGCGGCCATCTCAATGAACACGTCAAAGAAATAATAAAATCGACAGCAGGTAGCACTATACAGATACGTTTTATTGAATAATTCGGTGACTATGCTAAATGTTTAATTACATGCAATTACATAAGTATTCAGATCCAGGTGCTGGTTTGAAAACTGCAGATTATTTTTGGGGGACAACCCCTTTAACAGAAAACAGCCATCCCAGAGAGCTAAGTGACATCTGAGTTGTCATAAGGTATTCCAGTTATAAGAAGTTACTGTAGAGTCTGACCACTGAGACCCTAAGCGATCACAAGAATCAGGTCCACAAATGGAATCAGCTATTTCCAGCAGTACCATAGGGAATGACTGGGGCCGCTGGATGCATGCTCAAATACTCACTTCAGTCCTTTCAGGGTATGAGTCACCAATTCTCATGCTGGGGGTCCCAGCAGTCGGACCCACACTGATTTAATACTTAGGAGATAACGGTTTATAACAGGAATATTCCTTTAGGGCCGGGTTCACATCACTGCTTCATTTTGACCCATCACAAGAGCAGAAGACAAAAAAAGAAAAAAAAGGATCCTTATTAAATTGTTGCATCCACTTTAGCTATTTCCATCTGAGATCCATTTTTTTAGACAGAAAAAGTCCTGCATGCAGGACTTTTTTTCCATCTAAAAAAAACTGATCTCAGGCGGTAATTGTTAAAACAGATGTAAAATTTGCATCTCAGGATGCTCAGGATCTGTGGACATGAGGGCACTGTGAGGAAGACATATTAGGCTACTTTCACACTAGCGTTTTTGTTGGATCCGGCAGGGTTCAGCAATAAACGCTTCCGTTACTGATAATACAACCGTCTGCATCTGTTATGAATAGATCCTGTTGTATTATCTTTAACATAGCCAAGACGGATCCGTCATGAACTCTATTGAAAGTCAATGGGGGACGGATCCATTTTCTATTGTGTCAGATGGTGTCAGAGTTAAATAGATCCTTCCCATTGACTTGCATTGTGGGTCATGACGGATCAGTTTTGCTCCACATCCTAGGACAGAAAGAAAACTGCATCATGCTGGGAATGCTACAAAATGGAACAGAATACATTTTGGAGCACTCCGTTCTGTTCAGTTACGTTTTGCCCCCATTGACAATGAATGGGGACAAAACGGAAGCGTTTTTTTTTCCGGTATTACCAGAAAATGGAAACACAAGTGTGAAAGTAGCTTGATAAACTGAGGACACTGCAGGGGGTGGAAGTTATTTTTTTTTTTTTAAAGCCTATGAAATGTATTAATTTTTCATGGCTATTTTTAAAATTAAAATTGATTCAAAAGGAATGCAAAACGGCTGTTAAAAACTGATGGTGTATCCGGACACTATTTTTCACCGTATCGCATAAAGCAAAATGAGCGCTCCTCCCGCCGGGTGCAATACATTAGTGTTTGCAGTCATAGGCACAACTCAAGCCCACTTTATGAATTGAAGTTTGGAGACCGAAAGGTCCATCTGCTGTAAGATGTCTTGTAAGAGCCTAGAACAATGGAAGTGGCCATGGCAACGGCGAGGAATTTCTCAGACGTTGTATAAAAGGGAAACACTTGAGGTCAGGATGCTATCATTACGTGCGCCCGGGCTCCATATTTCGTCTTTGAAGATGGCTTTTTTTTATGTATGAGCTCCACTTGAGAACAGAACTCTGGGAGTGCCACTTGCAAATTGCCGCTATGTACCCGTTATTTCTTCCCCAAAAATTAGGACTGTTGACACTTCTACTGCTAAGAGATCTGATAGTAGAAAATCCAGAATACATGACCTGAGATCCGACGAAGAACATCAGTGGTGGCTTCTGCTTTACGGGGGAAGGCTTTCTTAAAGGGGTTGTCTCATGATGGACAATGGGGGCATATTGCTAGGATATGCCCCCATTGTCTTATAGGTGCGGGTCCCACCGCTGGGACTGGCACCTATATCTAGAAAGGAGCCCCGCAAGGTGGTGGCTGGAGGACTCCGGTCCGGGCCACCACCAAGCCGGCTCCCCATAGAAATGAATGGGAGAGTACATCGCATGTGCAGCCCCCACTCCCATTCATTTCTATGGAGCCGACGGAAATTGCCGAGCCAGCGATCAGCTATTTTCGCCGGCCCCATAGAAAATAAATGGAGGGCGGCTGCGCATGTGCGGTGCGCCCACCTTCACTTTCGGGGCTCAGTTCTGGGACCCGCACCTATAAGACAATTGGGGCATATCCTAGCAATATACCCCCATTGTCCATCATGAGACAACCCCTTTAAAGGGGTTGTCCAATTTGGAACATTTATGTCATATTGACCTGAATTTGGCAGGATGGTCCCTGCTTTACTGAGACAGTCCCAGCAAATTCTGTCTATTCTGGGCCAAAAATGTATGAGGTTAATGTAAACCCTGCCCATAAGTGGGTGTTCCCGGGCAGGGCTTAGATACCCTGATTTTACCAACTAAAAACTTCCTGGTCCCAGGTGCAGACATTTTCTGCAAGCACCAGAGGAGCGGAGCAAAAGATGTGAATGGTAGTGGCCCGTTCTGCAATAATTGTTCACAGTGGCAATTCTAACACCGATGCTCCCCGATGCTGGTGGGGCAGTGACAGGAGGTTGCATCCTTTTTTCCATTGGGGTGCGGGGCTTCTGTCTGATAGTAATTGGGGTGCTCTTGGTATTAACATTTTGTATGGGCGCTGTGGCCAGCGAATTGTGCTGGAGTCATAAACAGCAAATACCTTACTAACACTTACAGCCTTGTGATCCTAGATGTCTTCTCCAGCTTTCCCTCAGGGATGGTTCTCTCAACAGGAATGATGTTTCTGCTGGGGCTGAACTAGCAGCTGTCCTAGATGGCAGGCAGAGCTAAATTGAAGTGGCTGATGTAATCCTCCTTCAGAGGAGAAAGCTAATTCCCTCTGCTGAGTCAATGCATATATAACTAATACGTGCCACCTGTAGACAGCAATTTGGGAATACATACAAAGCATAATACAAAAAGATTACGATAAATAACATAAAATCAAGAACAATTAGCAAGTACACGATTCTGGGGTACTGCAGATTTTATGACATATCCTATCAGTATGCCGTACATGTTCAGATAGGGCACCTCTTTAAATGTGTGTATACTTTTGCACCTACTTTTTATTGTGCCAATGAAGGCAAAATAAAAATAGCAACTTTGCAAATGTTCTTGATTAAGAATCTTCTACCGTTTTGTGTATACAGCTCCTATACAGAATTATGTATTGTATAAACAGCCCCTCCTGCAGTCATGTGTTACTCCACTCCCTGCGCCCCCTCTTCTAAATAAGGTACAGACAGTAAAAGAGGAGACTTATAGAAGAGAGTAAAGGGCCAGAGGATGCAGAAGTAACAGTTGTTGCTTAGTTATCTTAGTACCTGAAATGACCTAAAGGTCCCTCTGCCACATAATAAAATGTCAGTATTAGAAATTGAACATGGTAAGATGGGGTCCTGTTAAAGATTTTACATTGGGGTCCAGAAACTTCAAGTAACGCCTCGGATAGTAATCCATTGATTACCCTTGTGCAGAAGATCTGATGTATGATAGATGATGTAACGAATGCTCAACTAAAAGTAGTTATATTGCTGGATAATACTAGTGTAATGTAAAGTTGGTGGTTGGTAAATCAATGACTTTATCTCCTTTCCTTACATGTCTTACTTTCCTTTAATTGCATTCCACATGTAATAATTTCTGACAACCTTTTCATATGACTCTCTATTATTCCTACTAGAAGTTTATGAATAAAGGTATCGGTTAGGGTGTCCCTGCAGTCTGACACTATCCAATCAGTGCTGCCAGTGTAAGACTGTGCAGGGACACTCCTCAACTAATAACATCTGGTTGCACCTTTACTCATAAAATTCCAGTAGGAATAAAAGAGGAACGGCACATCATAGACTCATGAAAAGAGATGCTCAATAATTGGTATTACCATACATGGGAGTGCTGAAAACAGCTGAGCATGGGCTCAGCTATTTCTGGAACTCTGGAGAGCTTGCTTTGGGGGCCCTGTTCTAGAGATAGGTGCAGGTCTCAGAGGTGGGACTCGTACCTATCTGTTTTATGAAATAATTTTTGATGAGGATACTTGGTTTGAGTTAAATTTTTGATTTTTTTGTTTTAAGGTGTCAAAGATGATGCTCCTGGTCTTGCTGCTCTCCATTGTCCTCTGCTGCGGAGGAGCACAACGTTCAGAGCCAATGTTCACAGCTGTCACCAACACCGTTCTACCGCAAGACTACGAAAGCAACCCAATGCAACTCAACTATGGGGTGGCCATCACTGATGTGGACAATGACGGGGACTTTGAAATTGTAGTTGCTGGGTAAGTTTTATCATACTTGTCATTTGTTTTTGTTTTATCATTTTAATTCCTGCCAGGGGCAGACTGACCGTAGACCCTACAGGGAAATTTGTGGTGAGGACATCAATATTTTGTGGTATTTGGTTCTGCAGGGGCGGTGTTTTGTGCTGCACTGTGGTATTTGATTATGCAGGGGCGGTATTTTGTGCTGCACTGTGGTATTTGATTTTGTGAGGGCGGTATTTTGTGCTGCACTCTGATATTTGTTTCTGCTGGGGCAATGTTTTGTACTGCACCGTGGTATTTGGCTCTGCAGGGGCGGTATTCTGTGCTGCATTGTGGTATTTGGTTCTGCTGGGGCAGTGTTTTGTACTGCACTGTGGTATTTGGCTCTGCAGGGGCGGTATTCTGTGCTGCACTGTGGTATTTGGTTCTGCTGGGGCAGTGTTTTGTACTGCACTGTGGTATTTGGCTCTGCAGGGGCGGTATTCTGTGCTGCACTGTGGTATTTGGTTCTGCTGGGGCAGTGTTTTGTGCTGCACTGTGATATTTGGTTCTGCAGGGGCGGTATTCTGTACTGCCCTACAGTATTGCAGTCCCCTCCTACTTCTGTTGGCCCCGCCTACTTGTGTTGCCTACTTTCTGACAGTTTGGACCCTCCTACAACATAGGGCCGCTTTTAGTTTTTTTTTTCCATTGCCACTTTAAGTTCCCAGTACGCCCTTGATTCCTACTCATTGTGGGCTTTGGAGTCCAGTGGTCGGTCCTACTCAGTGATGGACAGATTTCTTTGTATAAGACCACCCACTGGACTCCTATGCATAGAAAGAGCTGGAATTTAAATGCATATATTATAATTTATACTGAATCTTATCCAGGGGCATAGCTAAAGGCTCATGGGCTCTGGGGCAAGGGTCAGAGGTGCACATAGCCTTCAACAATTGAACCCCTACCCATGCCAGATTCTTGACCCTAACCCCTTCCCTCCAGCCAGAGGTGTAACTTGACCAGCATGCACTTTCTATAATACAAATGTCTTCTTATGTGGCCCAAGGGTCTTTGGGGCCCCTCAGGCTCCTGGGCCCGGTAGTGACTGCTACCTCTTCACCCCTATAGCTACGCCCCTGATCTTATCTCGCAAATCTATATATCCATCTGCTCAGCTCCTCGTCCTCCTCAAGAGCCTTACTACCCATGGATTGGACATCAAGATGAGGTCCCTTTAAAGTGTAAATGTCATATTTTTTTATTTGCTAGTTTATTAGAGCTAGGCATGTATACCTGAGTTAGTCTGTCAATGATTGTCAAAAGATCTGTAATTACCTTATAATAACAGCTTTCATTAATGTTCCCGGTCCCTTTCCACTGGTCCCTTAACCCCTTCCCGTCCAGCGTCGTAGTACTACTGATGTGCAGCACGGATTGGATATTGTCAAAACACTGATGCTGGCGCATTAACCCTCAATGTGCTGTGGTCAGCGCTGAAGGGGGAGTCCATCGGGTCCCCATGCTGATGTGACGGGGACCCGATGGCAGGGAAGGCAGCCCGATGCCTTCCTTAGGCATCCGGCTGCCATCTACGGAATCCTGTGAGATCCAGCCCCCTGGATCTCACAGGAAGCAGGCTGTAAGTGTATTACTGTGTGTAATACACTTACAGCCAATGCATTACAATACAGAAGTATTGTAATGCATTGTAAAGGGGATCAGACCCCCAAAAGTTAAAAAAAAAAGTGTGGTGAAAAAGTTAAAAAATAAAGTTTAAAAAATAAATAAATAAAAGTTTCAAGTAAAAGAAAAGTGCCATTTTCCAAAAATAAAGTTAAAAAAATTGAAAAAAAAAGGGAAAAAAGAAAAGTAGACATATTAAGTATCGATACATCTGTATCAACCGTCTCTATAAGAATATCACATGATCCACCCCGCCAGGTGAACGCAGTAGAAAAAAAAAAACAGTGCTAAAACAGCCATGTTTACCCTCACAAAAAGTGTAACACCAAGCGATCAAAAGTCTTATGTACCCCAAAATTGTACCAATGAAATGGTCACCTCATCCCGCAGAAATTGATACCCTATCTAAGACAATCGCCCAAAAACTAAAAAAATATGGCTGTCTGAAAATGGCAGCACAAAAACAAGATTTAATTCTGTTTAAAAATGCATATAATGTGTAAAACTTAACAAAAATAAAAATGTTAGACATATTGGGTATCGCCACGTCCGAAACAACCTGCTCTATAAAAATATCACATGATTTGCCCCTTCAGCTGAATGCTTTAAAAAAAAGTAAAAAACTATGCCAAAACAGCCATTTTTTGTTACCTTGCCTCACAAAAAGTGTAACACCAAGCGATCAAAAAGTCTTATGTACCCCAAAATGGTACCAATGGAACGGTCACCTCATCTGCAAAAAATAAGCTGCCACATAAGACAATAACTCAAAAAATATAAACCAATGGCACCCGCAAACCAATCCATCAAAATCTGTGCTGCAAAATCCATATGGTGCTCCTTCCATTCTGAGTCCTGCCATGTGTCCCCACAGCAGTTTACCACCACATATGGGGTGTTTCCGTATTCAGGAGAAAATGTGGAACAAATTATGGGGTGCTTTTCTCCTGTTAGCCCTTGTGAAAATGAAAAATTTGGGGCTAAAGCAGCATTTTATTGGAAGAAATTAAACTTTTCATTTTCACAGCCAAGTGTTTCCAAATTACTGTACGTAAAACGCTTATGGGGTCAAAGTGGTCAATCCCCCCCTTAATATATTCTTTGAAGGGTGTAGTTTCCTAAATGGGGTCACTTTTTGAGGGTTTACACTCTAGGGGTACGTCAGGGTCTCTCAATTACAAAATGGTGCCTAAAAACCATTCTAGCAAAATCTGCATGGCTCTCCTTTACTTCTGACCACTGCCACAAACCCATAGAGACGTTTACCACCACATATGGGGTATTTCTGTAAACTGCAGAATCAGAGTAATGTATATTGAGGTTTAGTTTGCTGTTAACCATTGCTGTGTTGCAAGAAAAAATTGATTAACATGAAAAATCTGCATAAAAATGAAATTTTGCCTCCATTTTCTTTTAATTCTTGTAGAACAGGGTTAACAAAGTTTGTAACATCAGTTTTAAATAATTTGAGGGGTGTAGTTTCTAAAATGGGGTCATTTATGGGTGGTTTCCATTATGTAAGCCTCACAAAATCACTTTATATCTGAATTGGTGCTTAAAAAAATGGTTTTGGAAATTTTGTTGAAAAGTTGAAAAATGGCTTCTAAACTTCTAAGCTTTCTCATGTCCTAAAAAAGTAAAATGACATTTATAAAATGATGCCAACATAAAGTAGACATATGGGGAATGTAAAATAATAACTATTTTGGAGGTATTGCTATGTATTTTGAAAGTAGAGAAATTGAAATTTGCAAATTTGCAAATTTTTCCAAATTTTTGCTAAATTTAGTATTTTTTATAAATAAAAATGAAATATTTTCCCACAAATTTACTACTGCCGTGAAGCACAATATGTGACAAGAAAACAGTCTCAGAATGGCCTGAATAAGTTACAGTGTTCCAAAGTTATTACCACATAAAGAGACACATGTCAGATTAGCAAAAAATGGCCTGGGCAGGAAGGTGAAAACAGCCCCGGGGTTGAAGGGGTTAAAAGACTGTTGCTACGGCTCATCTGTCTTCCCTTTAGTATAAACAGAAGACAGAGGGGCGGTCCTTCACACTGGATGCCTGCATTAGGCTTCAGAGTGAGGAGGCGTGTCTCTCAGTAATCCAATCTGATTGGCTGGCAGGAAGCTGCTGGCTACAGCAAGTGTGTATGTGAAGTGAGGGAAGGCAGTTTTGGCCTTAGAGAACTGGCAGAGGAGCCATCTTGAGAAGATCCTCATATTGTAGAGGTTAAAACAGCCATAACTAAGGGAAAAACTCAAGGAAAACAGTCGTATGTGAAGAAACTAAAGATTGCTTTATGCATAATGCTCCACCAACAGTAACATATGTTAAAACTGATGTTTTGATTACAACATGGTGGTTACGCCTACGGGAGCTGCTCTTGACAGCTGGGGGAAGCTTGGACCAGCCAGGCCATAGTATTACATGGTGGACCTTGGATGGTCTTCTTCTACAGATCCACAGCTTGGTACAATAGCTCCACTCTTTTCGTGATTTCCTCTGTTGCTGCCGATTCAGCATTTTGCATGATGTATTGTGGCATACTGTGGCGTGATGCTTTGTATGACAGGTGTAATGACAAGCGATCAAGCAGATTCATTATAACGTATTTATTATCATGCATTGATGGTAGAGATAATCTTCCTCTTACATCCCCTCCACCACCACCTTGCAGCCATAATTAACTTTACTGCAATAAATTCATTGAGCTCCAGTTATTAATTATATCTTGTAAGACCGACTGCGCAGATGACAGCAATCACCGGGGAACGATGGATGGAAGAGGCAAACATGAAAGTAAAATGTCATAGATTATGCTTTAACCACTGGAGAAGAGTAAAAAAACATGACAAACATATAAGACGCCAATTACCCCGATTAATAGTAATACATGTGCATAATTTGCGTATTGATGCATGTGAAGTAATATGGATGGATTACAGAAAATATACTTGCAGGCAGGGCAGGAAGGAATTTCAGTGGTCGTCGATCTACAATTTTTTGTACTTTTCAAAGCAATGGAGTTCTGAAAAAGCACCAGAAGATGTACCTGAACTTCCACTTTAAGGCTAGGTTTACATGTTCAGGCTCTTAGATGTAGTAAACCATACAGTACAGCCACTGCAAGGGGCTGCCTGCGTGAAAAAGGGGATATGTTCAGGTTCAGCTCTGAATCTGGACTAGCCCTTTAATTCAGTAAACAGTACGCCCCATCAAACAGCACCTTATATCTCAGCTCCATGTGTATGATATGGGGTTAGGTGGACGCCGCGGGTCACTGCGGTCACATTTGGAGGTATTTTACAAAAAAAAGTTGACTCTCCAATGCGTCTGGTATTGAATCCAAGCGGTAAGTCAGCTGCTTCCAGGACAAGCACAGTGTGAATAGAGAAAGTGACGTGTGACAGCCAGTAATTCTGGTCGCCTGCATGCAGGCTGAGCGCGTACAAAAGCGGCTGCTCCCTGGCAGATTGAATCCATCACAGCAGCCCTTCTGCCTGTCACCCGTATGCCAGAAACCCAGCTCCGTCCACCGCAGGAAATTCATCCCTTCACATACATATTATCACCTCTGGGGACGGCTGGTTCAGCTCCGGGGGCCCGGAGCCCGAAGGTTCAGCTGAATGATTGAAGATTATTTCTTTCAACACCACACGTATCACAATACGGCAGAACCTGGGATCGCTCCCTATCGCTGGGAGATAATCTCACCCGCTGCATTTTGTGTGTGTATTTCATTTATAAAGCAATGAGCTTGTAAGGTTCACGGAGCGCGCAGAAACGGGAAATATTGGATTTTTACTCCGTGGATGCAGCATATTCTCTGCTCTCAATCAGTTATGTAATTCCGAGCCGCAAACAACCTGGGATTCCTCTGCCGTGGAGACTATCAACATCACACCGCATTTAAATCTGCATAAAAAAGTCCTGTAGTGATTTCTTCTCTGTTCACATCCAAAGCTAAAGTAAACATTTCTTTGGCTTAGGGCTCATGCACACCAACGTATTTTCTTTCCCTGTCCATTCCTTCTGACTGTATGCGGAACCATTCATTTCAATGGGTCCGCAAACAAAATGGAAGTTACTCTGTGTACATTCTGTTTCCGTATGTCCGTATTTCCGTTCCGCAAAAAAAATAGAACATGTCCTATCATTGTCCGCATTAAGGACAAGGATAGTACTGTTCTATTAGGGGCCAGCTGTTCTGTTCTGCAAAATACGGAATGCACACGAACATCATCCGTATTTTTGTGGATCCGTTTTTTTGCAGACAGCAAAATACATACGGTTATGTGCATGAGGCCTTATCCCAGGGATGGCCAACCTGAGACTCTCCAGCTGTTGCAAAACTACAACTCTCAGCATGCCCACACTGCCTACAGCAGGGCATGGTGGGAGTTGTAGTTTCACAACAGCTGGAGAGCCGCAGGTTGGCCATTCCTGGCTTATCCGGGGGGCACCATGACTAGAGATGAGCGAAGTTTTGAAAAATTCAATCTGACTTGCTTTGTCGAACGTCAACAGGAAATTCGATTTGTTACGAATTACTTCGTCACGAAACGCTTTCCATTGTATGGAGCCGGAGGGGTTAAAAAAAATTACACTTATTTCACCCACTTGCTCACGGAGAGGCTGCCTGATTGCGTATTGATTGAAGAAAACTCGCCAAAGGATGTGCGGCAAGCGTGATGACCTCACCACGTGATCAGGCTGGGTACTCAGGGAGACATCATCACTGATGACATCACCGCAAGCCCAGCGTGATCATGTGGTGATGTCATCACGATTGCCGCAGATCCTTTGGGGTTTTCTTCAATCAAGATGGGATCCATGAGCAAGTGGGTGAAGTGAGCATCATTTTTTTAAACCCCTGATTAACCCCTGAACAGCTTGACGAGCAAGTGAATAAAGTGTGTCTAATTTTTTTTAATTTTTTTTCACCATTTTAGGAAAAATTGATTCATTACCACGAAACACAAGGAAATGCGTCTACGTGGAGAATCAAATTTTTCCTGAAATTCAGATCGAAGTCCACTTCTGATAATTCAGTTTGCTCAACACTAACCATGATGTTTAAAGGGGTAGTCTGAGTGTTTAGGATGGGTCATCAGCATCTGATCAGTGGGGGTCCGAATCCCGGCCCCCACGTCGATCATCTGTTCCTAAGCCTGTGACGTCATACTCATTGGTCACATGGCCTAGGAGCAGACAGTCCCATTCAAGTGAATGGGCTGAGCTGCAATACCGAGCACTGCCACTATACAATGTGCGGCGCTGTGCTTGGTGAGCTCTGAGGGGGCCATGGCGCTCACCGGAGTGCTGCAGCCTCTTCTAACAGCTGATCAGCGGAAGTGCTGTTATTTCTTGTTATGGACTTAGGCTACTTTCACACCAGCGTTTTTGATGGATCCGTCATGGATCAGCTAAAACGCTTCTGTCATGATAATAAAACCGTCTGCATCCGTTCTGAACGGATCCGGTTGTATTATCTTTTAAATATCCAAGACTGATCCGTCATTAACTCCATTGAAAGTCAATGGGGGACAGATCCATTTTTCTATTGTGTCAGACAAAACAGATCCGTCCCCATTGACTTACATTGTGAGTCATGACCGATCAGTTTGGATCAGTTTCTTCATGCGGACAAGCAGCAAGCAGCGTTTTAGTGTTCCGCCTCCAAAACGGAATGGAGACTGAACTGAAGCAAAACTGATGCATTCTGAACGGATCCTTTTCCATTCAGAATGCATTAGGACAAAACTGATCAGTTCAGGACTGTTTATGAGAGACTGTGACGGATCTCACAAACGGATCCTGCAAACGCAAGTGTGAAAGTAGCCTAAGTTGTAAATGACTCAGACTGACGCGTTTCTGACCTAACTTAGCTTCTTCTTCAGTGGCTATAATAACATCTATCTCTATCTCTTAAAGATAATATCTGATATCTACGATATTATTATAGCCACTGAAGAAGGAACTAAGATAGTTCTGAAATGTGTCATTTACAACTACAGTAAGTCCAGGGGTGTAGCTAGAGGCTCATGGGCCCGGGTGCTAGAGTTCAGCTTAGGCCCCTCTTCCCTCAGTGCTTTGTGGTCAGGGGCAGGGAAGCACATAGCCTTAGTGCTGCCTGAGGCAAAAATCGAAACAGCACCCCCAATGCCAAATTCTTGACCTAACCCCTTCCCTCCATCCAGAGGTGTAACTTGACCAGCATGCACTTTTTATAATATCAGTATCGTCTTATGCGGCACAAGGGTCTTTGGGCCCCCTCAGGCTCCTGGGCCCGGTAGCAACTGCTACCTCTGCACCCCCTATAGCTACTCCCCTGAGTAAGTCCATAACTACAAATAAAGTAACACTTGCTCCCCACTAACTAGCGCTGAAACACTGTGACAAAGTCTCGGAAATACATAGGGCGCATGCGCCAGAACAAATGACCGGAGAGCAATCCACGCTGAAGCTACAGGACACAGCACCACACAGACCACAGGACAGGGTGAGACACGCTGCATAGAATTTATATGTCTATGGGGCGCCAATTGTTCACAGTGCATTTTGTCGCACAAAATGTCATTTTACGACACATAGAATTCAATTTGTCCCACACAATGTCATTTTGTGGCATATCATTTTACAAAGTGCATTCTGCACCCTACCTAAAAGTGGCTCAAAAACGGTTATAAATCGGTGTGTGGTTTAGCATATACATACAATACCAAAAAAGACACCACCAGAAACTCCATCAATCTCAAAATACATATACATTTTATATAATACAGAAAATTCATAAAAAATATTATAAATCAGCGGAAAGCATATACATGAACAAGGAGGTATTTGTGTGTATCTTCTTTTTATGTATATGCTTGCCACTGGTTTTTTATCAAATTTTAATATTTTTGAATTTTCTGTATTAATAAGATGTATTTGTGTTTGTGTCACAAAGTGCACTGTGAAAAAATGGCGCCCCATGGTTCACAATGGGAAGAAATGACAGCCTACGTGCTGCTGCCTTTTGTTACAAAATGTCATTTTTTATGAAGAAGATTTATTTTCTGTCACATAAATAAATAAATTGTGTGTCGCAAAATAAAATTCTGTGCGACAAAAAGATTTCTGTGATTACTACATTCACTTTGTGTCACAAAAATACATTGCGAACAATCGGCAGCCAATATTAGTTCACAGTGGAGCACCATACGTGTGGCTGATTTACAAGACAAGTGCAAATATTATCCTGGAGTGGCGAGTCTTCCGTTCAACAGATAAAACGCTTTGCAGTTATTGAATCCATGTATTAAGTGGGAGAGCAAATGTGCACCATAGACTATATCAGCGGTCTCTAAGTACTACAAGGCGCAGCACCACCCGGTGAGTTGGGATAACACTGAATGCTGGTCAGTGCAGATTGCACACAGTAAGGATTGAGGCTACCGATTACCAGGGGCGCATTGGCCATAGACCTTACAGGGAAACTTCCCGGTGGGCCGATGCCCAGGGGGCTGTCTGAGGTCTCCTCACTTCCGAGTGGAAGTTTTTGGGGATGTATTTTGTGATGGACTGTGGTATTTGGCTCTGTTGGGGGTGATATAATGTGCCACAATATGGTATTGCTGGCTCCGCCTTCCATCAATTTGGACCTAACTACAAAACGGGGCCACTTTTAGTATTTTTTCCAGGGCCACTTTAAGTTCCCAGTCCTCCCCTGCTGATTACCATCACATCTGATCAGGTGGAGGCTAGTTTAATAGATTTGAAGGACTTTTAATAGGTAGATTTTTTAGGGCCCCACATATGGCGATAGAGCCGTGTTTGTTACATTGTATTCTCTTTTATTACATTCTATTGTATATGTATGTGTTTTATAGGATTCTCTTGTTATATTAATATATGAATCTATGGCCGATATTGTCCTGTACTATTGGGTAGCAGCCGACTGTGCTTGTGTCTGTAGCCATAGTGAGATAATTAGGGAGCATTTCCTTATATTGTATATTTCTAAATTGGCATAAATACAGTGATAAATCTTCCCCCTATCTAAATCCCTGCTTTCTCTCACACACTATATTATACAACTGGCTGCTTGTAGCCACCACCAGGGGGAGCTCAGTGTATAGAACTGTATATAGTTACCATTGAACTCAAGGGAAGCAAAGAAATCTCTTTTCACTGATATCCCCAAGTGACGGCTGCAGAAAAATACTGCAGAATAGATCTATGTAAGCATTAGAAAGGGAGTTCAGTGCCGGGCCCCCACTTCATCACTGGACCCATAGCACCGGCATAGTCTGTTCCCTTGGTAAGTATACTCAGGACATTTGGGCTATACTCTGGGACCACCTGGGAAACTCCCCAAAAAGGATGGGAATTCCAACTTTAAAATTGGGTTTCCATAAACCTCTCCCCTTTGTGGACCAGTTTCTGGGATTGTCCTGGCAAAGTCAGAGTACTGGAAGGTATGAAAATGCTCCTCTACCTCGTAAATTGTACAGGGCACATGGGGGTCCCTGTTACAGATCTGACATTGGGGCCCAGGAGCTTCCATTTCTGCCTTTCTGGGTAGCTTGCAGTCTACAGAGTACTCTTGTAATAGTACACTTTGGAAGCAGCTTTGGCAGTGAATGAAGAAGAAAACATAAAGTGTACCACGAAAAATATTCTACAGTTTTCAAACCAGCACCTGGATTTGAATACTTTTGTAATTGCATGTAAATAAAAATATAGTATAGCCACTGAGATATTCATTAAAATGTATCGGTATAGCGCCACCTGCTGTTTGTTTTTTTTAATTTTTTTTCTTATTTCCTTGTCCAGCTCATGCTCAATTTCATCCTTCAAATGCTTCCTGAGCTGTGATAGGGAGAGTATGGACAGGGCCCCTGCACTGCAGCAGAAAATACACTCCACCAGCAGATGAGCGAGTGCAGCGAGATGAGCGAGTTTCATCCTTCAACTGCCTCCTGAGCTGTGATAGGCTGAGCTGAGACACGCCCCCTGAGCTGTGATAGGGAGAGCTGAGACACGCCTCCTGCACTGTGATAGGGAGAGCTGAGACACGCCACCTGAGCTGTGATAGGGAGAGCTGAGACACGCCTCCTGCACTGTGATAGGGAGAGAGCTGAGACACGCCTCCTGAGCTTCAGTAGAAAAGACACTTCCCTTGAGATGACAGCTTTATATAAATGTAGCAGAGCAATGAATGTGGAGATCTCTGGATCCATGTGAGGTACAGGGCTGGTTCTAACTTTGTTAGAAGGAGATTGTCATGTCCTATATGATGTCTGATTTCCATTTTTTACATTAGTCATGAGATAACCCATTTCAGTTCAAGGCTGAAAAATGTACATGTGATATATAAAACAGTGTAAACATTAAATTATTCAAACTGCTAAAAAAAAAACTAAAATATATACACATTTTTTTTTTATTTTTATTTTTTCTGAATCAGGGAAGCAGCTGATTTCTAACCCATATCCAGCAGTCTTGGGCAGCTGTATAATGACTTAGGACATATGTGCCGTCCAGTACATTAAATTATTCCTCCGATGTTAATTAGCGGATGCTCTTGTCTGCAGACAGCTGGAGCAGGAGCCGCTGCTGAAGAAACTTCTCATTCCGTATCTAATACCACACAATCAAACAATATTCCTCCCATTCCCAGAGGGAAGGATCTCGCTCGGCTGTTGTTAAATATTTCTCGGTGTGCAGCTTCCATTATCTTAAACATTTGCTGTAGATTTACTCCTGATTTGGTTCGGCTGTGTTCTCATGTAGCAGTTTTGTGGTCTCGGCTGCAGCAGTAATTCCTCAGGGTACGTGCACATACAGATGTCTCCACTCTTACCTTTGTCAATATATCGCTAGGATATGTCTCCATTGTCTGATAGGTGCATTTCCCACCGCTGGGATCCGCACCTATATCGAAAACGGAGGGGGGAGCGCTGCGCCTGAAGGATCCCGGGTTTTCCAGGTTCGGCCACCACCAGGCGCAGCTCCCCACTGCTCCCATAGAGATGAATGTGTGGCCACTGCTCCCATTCATTTCTATGTAGCCGACGGAAATATCCGAGCCAGTACTCGTTTTTTTTCGGCGGCCCCATAGAAATTAATGGAGGGCGGCTGCGCATGCGCAGTGCGCCCTCCTTCACTTTGGGGGACCCACACCTATAAGACAATGGAGGCATATCCTAGCGATATACCCCCATTGTCTAAGATGGGAATAACCCTTTAAGGACTCGAATTGCTTGCCATCTAAGTTCAACACATCACAGCATGATAGTAAAACCCTGGACAGGCTGCAATTCACATTGCAATATTTGTCCAAACACATAGACACATATAGCATAAACTACTCCCGAAAGAGCATCGCAAAATTGTGCTTTTTTGAAGCTGGTCCGAGGAAAGGTAAGGAAGAACAGATCTACTATAGAGGGATGCATGGGGTCTCTACTGTACCCTCATATCTCTGATATTATATTTAGTTTATTTATTTATTTTATGCACTTGACGGAACATGACGGAAAAAATAGTCCCGACGACAGACTTCCATTTTGCATTCCATCCTAGAATTTTATCATATTCCGTTATAACTGTTTTTTGATTTTGCTTTCCTGTGGTTTAATTTTTTTTTTCCTTTATGGCGAAATAGCTGTATGATGTCTTGTTTTCTTGCACGATAACTTGTATTTTTAGACCAATTTTTGGTGAACATATAAGACTGGCGTTTATATTAAAGGTGTAGCCTCAGTTTTGAGCAAATAAAGATTATTCTTTGTATAACTTTATATTAACTAATTTATTTTAACTAATTTGCAGAACTTTTCCCAGGGAGCATTGCCTGTAAAACTCCCCATCGCAAGGAGAAACAGTAGCCAATCAGTTTAACTTTCCAAAATATATTTTCTGTATCAGTTCTTCAAGGCTGTCAAGATCTCTGCTTGCTGTCATTAAGTAGAAACCTTCATTGTTTATTTCCAGGGATAAACATTAGTCTTGCTCGTATGGTGGACACATTTAATTTGCTGGTACTCCTTTTAATGGAGTTATTAGTTATTTTTGTAATGTGCAGCAGAAAGATGTCCCCTGATAAAGGACACACCCCTTGAGCTGTGATGGGGAAAGCGCTGCAGCAGAGAGGAGATACCCCTGAGAAAAGACACGTCCCTTGAGCTGTGATAGTAAGAGAGCTGCAGAAGAAAGGTGTCTTCTGAGAAAAGACACGCCCCATGAGATGTGATAGGAAGAGATCTGCAGCTGAAAGGCCACACTCCCTGAGACAGGACACACTCCTTGAGAAAGAACACACCCTTCAGCTGCTAATGTGCAACAGAAAGATGACCCCTGAGAAAGGACACACCTCTTGAGCTGTGATGGGGAAAGCTCTGCAGCAGAGAGGAGATACTCCTGAGAAAAGACACGTCCATTGAGCTGTGATAGGAAGAGAGCTGCAGCAGAAAGAAAATGCCCATGAGAAAAGACACGCCCCTTAAGCTGTGATAAAGACCTGTAGCAGAAAATACATTCCTCCTATGAAAGGCCATGCCCCTTGAGCTGTGATATGGAGCATGCTGCATCAGAGAGGCCACACTCTTTGGTAAAGGACACACCCCCTGAGAAAGGACATCCATCCAAGAAAGGACACACTCCTTGAGCTGTGATAGGGAGAGAGTTGCAGCAGAAAACCTAAGAAAAGACACAATTCTGAGAAAGGACACTTAGATAGGGAGAGAGATATAGCAGAAAAAGGCCACACCACCTAATAAAGGACATGCCCCTTGACTGTGATAGGGCGAGACCTGTAGCAGAAAGGACACACACACCCCTCAACTGTGATAGGGGGAAAGCTGCAGTAGAAAGGACAAACCCCTTGAGCTGTGATAGGGAGAGAACTGCAGCAGAAAGGAGATTCCCCTGAGAAAAGGCACATACTTGAGCTGTGATAGAGAGAGAGAGAGAGCTGCAGCAGAAAAGACATTCCTTCAGTGAAAGGACATGCCCCTTGAGCTGTGATAAGGAGTGAGCTCTATCAGAGAGGCCACACTCCTTGGTAAAGGACATATCCCCTGAGAAAGGACATCAACCCAAAATCTGTGATAGGGAGAGAGATATAGCAGAAAGGGCACACCACCTAATAAAGGACATGTCCCCTGAGCTATAATAGGCAGAGTGATGCAGCAGAAAGGACACATCCACTGAGCTGTGATAGAGAGAGTGCTGCAGCAGAAAGCACACATCCACTGAGCTGTGATAGGGAGAGAGCTGGAGCAGAAAGGACACATCCACTGAGCTGTGATAGGGAGAGAGCTGCAGCAGAAAGGACACATCCACTGAGCTGTGATAGGGAGAGAGCTGCAGCAGAAAGGACACATCCACTGAGCTGTGATAGGGAGAGAGCTGCAGCAGAAAGGATACACACACCTGAACTGTGATAGGGAGAGAGCTGCAGCAGAAAGGATACACACACCTGAACTGTGATAGGGAGAGAGCTGCAGCAGAAAGGATACACACACCTGAACTGTGATAGGGAGAGAGCTGCAGCAGAAAGGATACACACACCTGAACTGTGATAGGGAGAGAGCTGCAGCAGAAAGGATACACACACCTGAACTGTGATAGGGAGAGAGCTGCAGCAGAAAGGACACATCCACTGAGCTGTGATAGGGAGAGAGCTGGAGCAGAAAGGACACATCCACTGAGCTGTGATAGGGAGAGAGCTGCAGCAGAAAGGACAAACCCTGTAAACTGCCAGATTTATTAGCAAGAGGTTGTCATGTTCTATATGATGTCTGATTTTAATTCTTTACATCAATCATGGGATAACCCCTTTAACTGAACTTGACATACTGTAAATCCAGCGATGAACGTGTCGCAGTGAAACGAGTTGTCTTGTCGCATAAGCGGAATGTTAGATGATATTTTCCAGCTTGGATAACGAGTCGAGGGAAACGTGCGCTGTTCCAGAACGAGGTAGAATTGATATCTTAGCATAAGTGAAAGCTACAACACGGACTCCTATCATTATCATAGGATGTTGTGCCGTGTAGTCCGATACTTGTACTCGTAGGATCTACTGCCAGGGCGAGCGGTGTATTATTTCACAGGTAGAAACTTCTGGTATTAAACGAGAGGAGATGTGCTTAAGACTGCAAATCTGTAACTGCAGCAATTGTGTGCAAATTCAGGACGTGATTTCAATACCCAGAAGACGAGCAATTGGATTTGCTATATCAGTCTGTAAAATAGGCTTAGAGGGAGCTTCAATCCTGATAGAAATTGTGCCTGCAAGAAAAGGAAATATCTATAAAGAAAACGCAAAATTACTGCTTCTGTTAGTCATTAGATAAGGCTACTTTCACACTGGCGGCAGCAGGGTCCCCCGCCGGAACAGCCTGCCAGATCCGTGCTAACGCTGGTCCACCGCGCCGCCGAAATTCCGCTCCGGCCCTATTCACTATAATGGGGGCGGACTGGAGGTCCGCATGCTGAAAGGCAGTGGGGCAAAAACTACAACCTGCTGCAGTTTTTGTCCATCCGCCTCTAGGAAGACACTGGTATTATAGAAAGTGCATGCAGGTCAAGTTACACCTCTGGCTGGAGGGAAGGGGTTAGGTCAAAAATATGCCATGGGGGGGAGTGTTGTTTAAATTTTTTTCCTCAGGCAGTACGAAGGCTATGTGCTTCCCTGCCCCTGGCCACAAAACACTGCGGAAATGAGGGCCCAAGCTGAACTCTTGCATCGGGGCCCATGAGCCTTTAGCTACGCCCCTGATTATTATTATTATTCCGTTTGTGGAAGTACTGGGTCCCTACACGTTCCAGCACTGTCCATTCATCACTAAGATGCTGTGTTTTACAGTAAAGCTATCTGCCTACCGTATTTCTCCGTAGTATATGATCAAGGTTTTCTAACTCCTTTGACCGCACTCAAAAGACTAACGCGCCACACAAACCTTCAATAACTGTTAGAATGCCCTTGCTGCCGAGAGCTATTCTTTCTAATTCCCCCACATGCATGCAGAGCTTGGCTTAGCATGCATGTGTTTTCAATGGGTAGACGGGACTGAACCACCGCTAGACACCTCTTATCACCTCCAGCTTATGTCCCCTGAGGAAAAAAATTTACATTGAAATTCAACATGCCCTTGACATCATCTATTGGGGAGGAGTCAGGAGGACCCCATACACATAAGATAAATGTCCTTCCTTACCTTTCCTGGACCTGTCCTGATATTTTTGTCACAAGATAAGCAGCTTTTCAAATCAACAAGATTTTGCGAAATTTTGTCACAAGATGTCTATCTATGTTGTTTGTGTCAATGTGCCGCCACCCAGTGGTTGTGTTTTGAATTGCAGCCTGTCCAGTGTTTTGCAAATCATGTTGCAATATTGCATTGCATGGGGGGATTCATGAGAAATTAGAGCCATCCATCAGATGGAAATTTGCTTCCTGACTAATTACTTCACCACAAAGCACATTTTTTTGTAAATAGCAGGTGTGATGACACGGAACGGCGATTGTGCCGCCCTCTGTCATTGAACCCCTCAGATGTCACATTCACCGCTGATCACAGTATCTGAGATCCATAATAAAGTATTTTAGTGTTTGCAAATGAAAAAAAATAAATAGAAAATCATACTTACCTCATACATTTGATCACAAAGAGGCCGCCGCGGCTATCTTGCTTGATGATCTCGCGCAGTGCATGATGATGCCATCATATTGGCCACAGTTGTGACGTTATACATAACCGTGCACGAGATTTCAAGCGGGATCTTCAAGCAAAATGGCTGTGGCGTTCTCTTTGTGATCAAATGTATGATTTTTTTTTCATATTCATTTGCATTTTCATTTTTCTTATTTTTACTGCCATTTCACAGAAAATCACTTCGTTAACACGAAGCACGAGGAAACTCAGCTTCGTGGCGAAATAAATTTTTCTTGAAATTCGGATTGAAGTCCACTTCGTGAAATTCGATTCACTCAACATCCATTTAGACCCACCAAAATCAGAAGGTTTGGCCCACTCCTACGATATGTACTGTATTTTTCGCTTTATAAGACACACATTTTTTTTCCCCAAAAAAATATGTTGTATGTTTTAGCTGCGGCACCCCCATCAGATCTCAGATCAGCCCAGTGTGCCCCCATCAGTCCTCAGATCAGCCCATTGTGCCCCCATCAGATCTCAGATCAGCCCACCCAGCCCCATAACAATAAAATAAAAACCTCTCTTACCTGTCCTGTGCCGCAGCTCCGCTCCGCTCCGGGTCCAGCGCTCCTCTGGCTTCCCGGGCCGGCGCTGCACTGTACTGACTGCGTACAGCGTCCGGACATAGTGCGCGCTCCGCTCCGGGTCCGGTGCTCCTCTGGCTTCTAAGGCCGGCACTGCACTGTCACCTGACTGCGTGCAGCGTCAGGTCATAGTGCGCGCACTACGTCCTGACGCTGTACGCAGTCAGGACAGTGCAGCGCCGGCCCGGGAAGCCAGAGGAGCGCTGGACCCGGAGCGGAGCTGCGGCACAGGACAGGTAAGAGAGGTTTTTATTTTATTGTTATGGGGCTGGGTGGACTGATCTGAGGTCTGATGGGGGCACAATGGGCTGATCTGAGGACTGATGGGGGCACACTGGGCTGATCTGAGGTCTGACGGGGGCACAATGGGCTGATCTGAGGTCTGTTGGGGGCACAATGGGCTGATCTGAGGTCTGATGGGGGCACAGTGGGCTGATCTGAGGTCTGATGGGGACACACTGGGCTGATCTGAGGTCTGATGGGGGCACACTGGGCTGATCTAAGGTCTGATGGGGGTCTGATGTGATGTCCTGAAATCCTCTAAAATCTGGGGTGCGTCTTATCTTCGGGTGTGTCTTATAAAGCGAACAATACGGTATTTGGGCACCTTGACCATGATCTGGCCAAATAGCTTTGAGACCTCTGCTACTGCCTAGAGGGTTAATTTAGAGATGAGCATCATGTACAGTTTACAGGTTCATACTAGGGATGAGCGAACCAGTGGAAGCTGGGGTTCGCCGGGTTCGGCCAAACATCAGGTCAAAGTCGAACCCAGACCCCATAAAGTCAATGGGAACCCAAACTTCACTTTATTATTTTCCGTTATAACGGAAAATAATAGCATTCTTAAAGGGGTATTCCCATCTCACAAATGTAGTTTGTATAGTTAGATATAGCCATACCAGTATTATTACTAATAGAATGTATTTATATAAAATGTACCGTTTAGAGGATTTCCCTATTTGTATATCCATTGTCCCACACACATCAGTCAGGCCGTTGCCCCTGGTTACTACCACCGCAGCCGTGTAGTAGTGGTGGCCGGCTTGCTCCTGGACATACCCGCTCTGAGGTAACTGCTGTATTGTGAACGCACATGGAATGAGCTTGAGGAGACACATCTTAGGGTTGTAACATTTTTGTCTGCGCTTCTAAAACACAGAGAAACGGATCCTGTTCCAAGATCAATTCATCTCTATGGAGCAGGATCCGTTTATAAAGTCTGCGTTTTGGACGGATCTTGACCATTGTGTTTTGGACTGGTAGCGTCCAAAACGCAGATGTGAAAGTACCCTAAGATGTGTCTCCTCATGCTCATGCAATGTGCGTTCACAATACAGCAGTTACCTCAGAGCGGGTTTGAAAAGGAGCAAGCCGTCCACCACTACTACATGGCCACTCTGGTCGTAACCAGGGGCAACGGCCTGACTGATGTGTGTGGGACAATGAATATACAAATAGGAAAATCTTCTAAATGGTACATTTTATATAAATACATTCTATTAGTAATAATATTGGTATTGCTATATCTAACTATACAAACCACATTTGTGAGATGGGAATACCCCTTTAAGACAGAATTCTAAATAAAATGGCCATTGAGGGGTTAAAAGATAATAATAAAATAAAAAAACCTCACCTCATCCACTTGCCGGTATCCTCTTCTTTCTGCAGGACATGCAAAAGGACCTGAAATGATGTCACCAAGCTCATAGAAGGACCTTCTATCTTCATTCAGCAGGACCTGCGATGATGTCACCGCACTTACCACGTGGTGAGCGCGGTGACGTCATCGCAGGTCCTTTTGCAGGTCCTGCAGAAAGAAGAGGATACTGGCTGTGGGATCAAGTGGATGAGGTGAGGTTTTTTTAATTATTTTTAACCCCTGAATGGCCATTCTTTCTTACGAATGCTATTATTTTCTGTTATAACGGAAAATAATAAAATCACCCGAACACCGAACTTTAGTGAAAATGTCTGAGTTTTGGTCCGGGTACCCGAACTCGCAAAGTTCGGTACGAACCTGAACTTTGCAGTTTGGGTTTGCTCATCTCTAGTTCATACCATGTCCTTTACAGGGTCAGTTGCATAAATCAATCACGGCACTCCGAGGGTCGAGGACGGTCAAACTCATGAAAATATTTCTTGCATGCAAGGTTGTGACGTTTTAGTCCTGTCCACGACCTTCTTCAGACAATGGGATCTCTAGATGAGTGTTTCCAAATGGACGGTCTACGGAGCTCTAGCGCATCTCTGTACAAAGGGCCTTTTAAGGGTTAGTCACGAAGTCTCCCATGGATTCCTACCGTGTGGCTTCTCAAAAGAGCGCTTTATGAGTATGATATTTACATAAACATAAAAATGCTAGAAGCGGGCGGTAAAGGTGCAGATAACTCAAGTTTCATTGTCATTCCTGCAAGAGCAAGCATCTGGCACAATGAATATAAAAATACTCTCAAGCTAGAAATCAACCTGAGTGTCGGGCAGGAAACCGTTTTTTATGAAGATTTAGAATCCCCTTCCAGACATTAATTCAATGAGTATTTTATTGTTTTGGGCTCATTGTCTTATGACTTCAGGCAGGTTTTTCTTCACCTTCCCTCGTACAGTATACAGCCATATTGCAGTTTTTCCAAAAACAGCATTCATTCCATCATTATGGGGGGGGGTTGGGTATTGGTTCCTACATATTTCTACCAGCATTGCTCAAACTGTTGCAAACCTACAACTCCCATCATGCTGATAGATGATGTCCCACCAACCAGACTACCAAACCACCCGATGTATGCTTTTTTAACGTTCTCGGGAGGCAGCGGTGTGAAGAGCCCCCCTCGTCCTGGGTAAATATGGAATAAAGTGCGCTACCAGTCTCTTGCATCTCGATGGATTTGAACCCTTTCTGCCTCTGATGTTTTTGGACTTTGCGCTTTCATTTTTCGTTGCCCACATTCCCAGAGCCATAATTTTTTTAATTTTTCCGTTCACATAGTCGTATGAGAACTTATCTTTTGCGGGACAGGTTGTACTTTCCAATGTCACCATTTAATATTGCATTGAATGTAGTGGGAAGTGGAAAAAAAATTCCAAAGGTGGTGGAATTAGGGAAAAAAACAACACAATTTTGCCTCAGTTTTACAAGTTTTTTTTTTATGGTGTTCAGTATGCGCTAAAACTGACCTGTGATCTTCATTCTCCAGGTCAGTATGAATCCAGCGATACCACATATGTATTAATGAGTTTTGATGCTGGAAAAAAAATTTAAAAACTTGAAAAAAAAGATTTTTTTTTTTGCTGTCATATTCTGACCCCCTATAACTTTTTTGTAGTTATGTGTGCGGAGCTGTATGAGGGCTAATTTTTTGCAGGGCGATGTGTCCTTTTCATTGACACCATTCTGGGGCTAGTACAACTTTTTGATCACTTTTTATTTAATTTTTTGTGGGAGGAGAAGCGACCAAAAAATGGAAAATCGAACATTTTGACCCTCTTTTTTATTTCGCCTTTTTCCGTATGGGATTAATACTTTTATATTTTGATAGTACGGGTGTTTGCGCACGCAGCGATACCCATGATGTGTATTTTTTAAAAACATTTTTTATTCTCATTTTAGGGAAAAGGGGGTGATTTGAACTTTTTTATTTGCAAAAACTTTATTAATTTTTTTACACTTTTTTTTAATAGTTCGCATAGGGAACTATAACAATCAATCATTTGATTGCTATTATGCACTAGGATTGGAGTCTATGATGATTTTACTACTTTCCTATGGAGCCCTATTACAGACAAGGGCTCCATAGGAAAGACCGTGCAACAGCCTTGTGTCATAGACTGACAGGGGCTGCTGCACAGACGCTCTGGCTCCTCTGATCGCTGCACAGGGGAGCCGGAGCATAACCGGAAGCGCGCACTTCCGGTTTTCAGCACGCTCAGATGCCGTGGGGTAAAATTTCCCTGATCGGCATTATCGCCGCTCGCTGACATTAGCCGCTGGCGTCTGCTGTAGGAAACAGCAGGCACCCGGTTGCAATTGCACCCACTTCGCTTATGCAAAGGCAAACAGGAGACAAAGTTGTATAGAGGAGATGTATCAGTGTATTTATGTCAGTTCTCTGATGTGAAGGCGTTGAGAAATATGGTGGTCATAAGTAGCGCCAAATTTATGAAGCACCTGTTCCACTTTTTCCAACATAGAAGTCATATAAAGAGAGTGAATTTTTTAATAAATTGTTTTATCTAAAAATTTCCACCAAAAATATTAAAAAATCTTTTCATAGTTGAACTCGTTTGGTATTGTCTGATGCAGATGTACAGGGAAACTGTGGGGCCCATACTAGGTTTTTCTATGGGGCCCTATGAGTTCTGTGTACAACCCTGCCACAATGAGTCTGCTCAGCCAGAGGCATGAGCGTAGAAGGTGGTCTTAATCAGGCTTTGCAGCTTGAGGGGGCTCAAGAGGTCCCTCTGCAAAAATAAATCAATAACATACAAAACACTTCATCAGTGCCATAAATGGATCCTTGAGGAGCAGAAATTTTTCTACAATCCGAATCGATCAATACCCATAAATATTATACAGCAGCACTTCCATTTATAACCCTATTCCCACTGCACAGACTCAGGTTTTTAGAGAAAAAGAGTCTAAATTTAGTGCTTGGAAAACCTAAATAAGTGGAGGCACATTCTCCATTGAAGCCAATGAGCCGTGAGCTGGATCCTCACGAGGTCACTGGCGGTCTCATGGTCTCTGTCTGCAGACTATTACGCTTGGAGAGAAAGGTACCGTCTATAACATTCAGACTGAGCTCTTGTCTTATAAACGAGTGGACTGTCATCTCTAAATGGCATTTCCAAATCATTTGCCACATAAAGGCAAGCAGAACACAGCTGACAGGGATCAATGCCTTCAAAGAAATCTCCTTAATTGGCTGGTGGTTCATCCATGGACCCTTATTGAGTCAGTGACACAGAAAGAGATGAGAGATGAGGGAATTTAAAGTGTAAAGTCACTGGACTTTACGTCCCAGCCTTCTCCTCCGAGCGTAGTGATGTGAAGAGTCTCGAGGAGCGATGCCGTTTCTTAAACCATCCAAGTAATCAGTTACCCATTCATGTACTAATAATCCATACCGTAGGGCCTGTGCGCAGAATTTCTTAAACTTCAGGATTCATCTCAAAGGATTTGCAAGATAAGTAATGCACCAGCGAGATAAGGAAGTAAAGATTTCTTACCTCTGCGAAGATGCTAGCAAGAAAAAAAAAAGCTGTGATTGCTTTCTGATTAGCAATGCAGCGTTATACCCTGGGCAGATCATGTCTGATGTCTGTATTGTTCTGCAGTGAGCAGGCTGTGATTTTGCAGGGTTTAGAAGTAAAAACTGCAGTAAAAAAACAACAAAAAAAAAACTACATTTGTATGGGACAATTGCAGCGAGCCCCTGAGGCGTGAGTTCAGAGGATGGGAGTGGTAGTGGTCCCAGTGATGAGATTATGTGTCTCGGTGTACTCCCTCAGGCTGTCGTTCTCTGGGCATCGGTGCAGTGGAAAGGTGGTTTGAAGAATCAGGCCAGAAATAAACCTCTAAAAGTCTCTCTTTACTCAGTGAAAAATATAACTTGTAATTAGAGATGAGCGAAGCAATTCGTCAATTCGTTGATTCGTATCGAATCTTGGAAATTCTCAGCTGCGAAGCGAATCCGAATATTAGGTGATTCCCTTCGGCTTTGTACACATTCGCTACGTAGTTGTCCTATAAATTATACGCTATTGCTACGTATAAGTTACTGTTGCGTATGAATTCAATTCATTAGTGAATTTTTACTATTAGTTTATCATGCGCAAAGCCCGGGAAGAAAGCGGTCACCTGACCTAGTGGGCAGGGCTTGCTCTGATTGGCTCAGGCTCGGTAAGCCAGTGACACATCACTTCTGTCGCGACTGCTGAGACGAGCAGAAGCACTGTGTGTGAAGTTCTGAGACTCTGAGACCTGTTTTGTGAAAATTGGGGTGTAATTGCTCTGGGAATCCATATTACACATATCAGGGATACTGCAGGGCAAGCGCAGGGCTAGTAATTAATCAGGCAGGGAGAGAGAGACAGGGAGAGACATGGAGATACAGGGACAAAGACCAGCTGCGGTGCCACAGAGTGAATTGAAAAATGTCTGGAATGGATAAGCAAAAGGGGTCCAGTTCCAGCCAGACCTCAAGCTCTAAAAAAAAGGAGAAGGTGGCACAGGGCAGCAGTTCCAAAGGACCTGTAGCTGGAGCGTCTACTTGTAGAATTCGCAATACTCACCCTGCCTTATCTCTGCGCGGATCTCATTAAGCCGCTCTGGGCACTTGAACTTCAGATCGGACCATTTCAGCTGGATCTGGCCCGGGGTCCGCACGGTGTCGAAACGATGGCGCAAGCCTCGGATCACCTGCTGGATCACCTCCGTTTTATGCTGGTTCGGGTAGTGGTGTGTGCCATCGTAATCCTGCCGGTCCATCAGCCGGATTATGTATTTCAGCTCTCCAGAGCTAAATGCTGATGATCGCCTGGATGCCATTTGTAAAACTTCGCTCTGCCTCTGAGGAGTGCACGCCGCGGCCTCTCAACTCGTGCGTGCGTGCCTGAGTATTACGTAATCGCTGGACAATAGTACGCTGAGGATTTGTACGCAATTTGTACGCTCATGCGTACGTCTTCAAAGAGGTTGCGTACCTTTTTTACCTGAACGTTCGTTATTAGTGCGCGAATGTTCGCTAAAAGCCATATAATTATGTATATTTTGTACGCAAATTCAATGAGTCTATTCCTCGAATATACGAATCTTAGGAAAAGTTCAGCGAATGTTCGTTGAAAAAATTTTTGCATGATTCGCTCATCTCTACTTGTAATGGTGAGCCGGCGGCACGCTCCCTCCCTGCAGCGCCGCCGATATACTGCTGGTATAATGGAGCGAGGACGAGGCCTGCGCCCTCTTCTTCATGGTGACCAGGGGACGGGGAGGACCCGGTGGCGCGCGCTTCCCTGCGCGGCACAGCATCCTCCATCCCCTAGGCAATGATTAGAAGGTGCATGTGAGTGCCGGCGTGGATAAGCCGGCGCTCAACTGCGTTGAATACACTAACTAGAGTCACGTGATGCTGGCCATGTCACGTGACCCACTTGTTGGCCTATTTAAACAGGCATCCTGCTGGCCACAGGTTGCCTGTGATTGGTCCTATTACCTTCACCAGCGTTTTGAGTACTATTGCGACTTCTGTTTTTGACCTTGGCTTTGAACTTGACCTCGTCCTTGTATATCCCTTGTACTTCGTGACCTCTTGGCTCCTGACATCAGCTAGTATTTGACCTCATCTTCGTGTCATCCTTTGTACTGACGTTACCTCTCGGCTTCTGACCTCTGCTCGTATTTGACTCTGCTTCAGCGTTATCCTTTGGTATTGACGTGACCTCCTGTTCTGCCTTTGTCTATTGTTTTCTCCCATTGTTCCCCTCCCTGTAAGCCCCAGCACGTACGTAAGTTAGGAACTGACATCCAGTTGTCGGCTAGGACGGACTATACAAGTAGGCAGGGACAGTGGTGGGGTTTGAGCTCAGGGTTGCACTATTCCCTAAACCGTGACACTTGTGTTGGTACAAAGTGCGATTTCTGTCCCAGATGATGAGGTATGATGGCTGGGTAAATGGCAATTAATGCTATCTTATAACTCTCTTGCACTTCTGGTTACCAGCTAAAAGCTGGGACTGTTGGATTTAGGTGTCCACTGTCCTGGTTGTTATCAAGGTGATGAGTGTCCAAACTGTATTCCCTCACCTGCAGCAGGGTCTGCATAGTTATGGCTTGTTAGTCACTCTGCTGTCTATATCAATAGCATTTGGGAAAGCTGGCGCTCTTGCAGTCCTTCTGGAGTAGTCATCTCACAGGAGAGTGTGATTACTTGATGGTCCCTAAGACCCTTGGATTAGGGATGGTCCCTAAGATCCTTTGAGTTGGCGCTCTCAATTGTGCTTCCTTTCTCTTCACTGTCTAAGCTAGAACTCCCTCTCCTGGCAGGAAGCAGGATCATCCCACTCCTACCAAGAGGGGAGGAACAGTGTGGTTAACCCTGTCCCTGCCAATCATACCTCTGTATGCTGGTGCACATACATAACATGGCATTAAATTATAATAACTAAAACAACCATAACAATTGCAGATACCCTCAGATTTGGGGTACTGCACAATCTATCAGTCTAGGAGGGTCATGTCATTAGTGCTGTTGTACATGACTATGGTGCTCATTTTTTGCTGACTGAATTGATAAGGGAATCGCTAGATGCCATTGTTAGAAACTGAATTGAATTTGAATTGAATTAAAAAAAAATTAATAATTCCGTAAAATCTGAATTTCTTCATGTTCAGTAGGGTAGAATTTTTCCAGAGAGAGAGAAAGAGAGATTTTCCAGGCATTTAAAGCACTGTTGTTTTGGGCAGAATCGATTCATAACCAAATAGAATCTCTTTTCCGATTCGAAACAAATTGGACCAAAAAGGAAATTCGCTCTTCTCTAATCGGTATTCTGTGCTATTCTGTGCTGAAGGTGAAGGAACTAAAATAAATCATTCCTCTTTTATTATACTTGGAGGACACCATCCATTGTGATTGTGCATGCAGAATTAGTTTCAGATGTTTCCTTCATTACCTTTCCACTTGACTTATCTGAGACATGTTGAGCAAGTAGACCTGCTTTTAAAAAGAAAACCTGATTTTGCGATACTCTGTCATGAGATGTATATGCTATTTGTGGTTATGTGTGGCCACCCAGTGGTTGTAATGTAGATTACAGGTCCTTTTCTCCCATAGTAAGATTCCAGGGCTATAAATTATCTGTGATAGTTTGGGGGTCTGCTACATTTTGCTTTGAGACTTCAAGAAGGTTCACATTGCAGGAGCTGTATTTTTGGCAGTAGCTAGATTCTAAGTTTTGCACCACTTGGGACATACTACAGATGTTTAAGAACCTTCTTTTTGAGAGGGACATCACAATAGGAAAAAATAATTTCCTGCAAAAGTGACCTGGGACATCTATTTCTGTGAGAAGAGATAAGCATAATCATCATGTTCTTCTGACATCAGAATGTGAGGTTTCTAGAGATATTAACAGGCATGTTGGTGTCCATGTCCAAATGTCCAGGACTCCAGGTATATTCTTTACAGGAATGTAAAATGGACATCACCTCACTTTTCACAGGTGCAAGTCACAAGCATGTCTTCCATCATTTAAATCCCAGTGTTACACAGTAGATGTGGAACCATTGTGTCAACCAACAGATTGGACTTAGGGCTACTCCTAAGGACATTATTCTGGCAGACCTGGATCCTGCCTCAGGGGAACCACCAGGCTGCTACCTCCTGAAGTAGTCTCTGTATGATTGACAGCTCGGTATGATTGATCTGATCCAAGTGCCAGCTTTTCCTCCTCTTACCTTTCCTAACCAAACATTCACTCTGGATTCTTTGTTGAATCTATTTTGAGAGAACGAGGCACACTGCAAGATCACTGAAGGATCAGGTTACAGCTGCCCATATAAGTTTATGGAGAGGGGAAGGAGGATGAAGTTGCTGCAGAGAGAGAGAGAGAGAGAGACAGAGAGAGAGATGGACACAGAAACTGCATTAGCTTATAAGTGTTTTTCTGCCTGACATCTATTAGCCTCAAATCTATACTACAGAGAATGCCTCTATATTGTCTTCATTGCTGTTCTGCCTCTCTGTATATCAAAGATAGTGATGGCTTATCCAAATCTCCTCTTCCTTATGTGCTATGTATGGGAGACATCACAGTAGCCATGCTCCAAACAGAGATAAACTGTTAACGTTTTTTCTGAGATTGTTTAACTGGATCCTTTGGATAGGTCATCAGTATCTGACCAGTGGGGGTCCTAAACCTGGGATCCCCGCCAATCAGCTGTTTAACCCCCTAACTGTTTTGCCACAGTGGAGCTCCAGCAGTGGGAAAAGTAGCTAACTGGAGGGGGAGGCTGCTTTAGATGCTGCTACCTCCTGAATGGTAGCAGCTAAAAACATGCAACTAGTCTTGTATGAAAGCTGACAGTCCAGGCTTTCATACAGGAAATCGGGATGCTGTGAGTGCAGCTAAATATTAAAGTAAAAACAAGTTTTACTTGTGATTATTCCCGACTTGATGTCTAACAGTGATTTCTCCTTTGTTGCTTGGACTTTAGCTGTCATTTTGGACTTGTATGAAAGCCTGGACTGTTAGCTTTCATACAAGACCAGTTACATGTTTCTAGCTGCTACCATTGAGGAGATATCACCATCTAAAGCAGCCCTCCCCCCTTCAGTTAGCTACTTTTCACACTGCCAGAGCTGGACTCCTGCAAAACAGTTACGCGGTTAAGAAGGTACCATCTCTCATAGTAGTGCCATAGTCTTCTCCCTGCTTACCAAGCATTGCACTGTACATTGTATAGCGGCTGTGCTTGATAATGCAGCCCAGCCCCATTCACTTCAATAGGGCTGAGCTGTGCCTAGTCCATGTGAGCGATGAACATGACATGAGAGAATGCCCTGGCGCTACTGTGAGCACTGGAGCCTTCTCAAACAGCTGATTGGTGGGGGGCCCAGGTTTCGGACCCCCACCGATCAAATACCTATCTAAAGGATAGGTCATCGGTATAAAAGTCTCAGAAAACCCCTTGTCCAAAATGTCCAGATACAAGGCAGAAAATGACAAAAAAAGTGTTATTCTTCATGGAAGCTTATTCTGAAAAGCCATCTTATTCTTTTCATTTCTATGGAACTATCAATAATAATCAGCTTTTTGCAAAAATAATAGCTAATGTGAAAAAGAACTTTTCATGAAATCTGAATACAGAAAGCTGTAAAAAAACAGAATAGAACTCAAACTAGAAAGTTCCAGCATGAATCCTATAATTTCCAAAGAAGAAGAAGCCCAAGTCTAGTTTCCCCAAGGTACAATACTGCATGACTTCATAAGGTAAAGCTGAGCGGAGGTCAGTGTGAAGGTTTATATAAGAAGTGTGTGGTCTCTAGTGGCCCTAAAGGTCGCCCAGTAACACTCTGCGGTTTTACACTCCTTGTGTTATCTTTTTATTGATGGAACGAAGCCCAAGATTTCTCACATTTTCTTCACAACGTAGATGCTGAGCATTACAGAGATGTTACAAATAAGAGTCACTGGTATTCTTTTTTTTATACAATCTTTCTAACAGCCATCAAATTATCTATCAATTTTCAGTGCCTTGAAAACATATTCATACCCCTTGAACTTTTCAACATTTTTTAAGTTCCATCCACAAACGTAAATGTATTTTTATTGGGATTTTTTGTGATAGACCAACACAAAGTAGCAAGTATGTGTGAAGTGAAAAGTAAATGATAGATGGCTTTCAAAATTTTTAATAAATAAAAACCTGGAATGTGTGACATGCATTTGTATTCAGCCCCCTGTACTTGGATACCCCTAAATAAAATCCAGTGTGATCAATTGACTTTAGAAGTCACCTAATTAGTAAATAGGATCCTCCTGTGTGTAATGTGTTCTCAGTATAACTACAGCTGTTCTGTGAAGGAGTGGTTTTAGAGAACATTAGTGATTAAACAGCATCATGAAAACCAAGGAACACACCAGACAGGTCAGGGATAAAGTTGTGGAGACATATAAAGCCGGGTTAGGTTCTAAAAAATATCCCAAACTCTGAACATCTCATGGAGCACTGTTCTATCCATCATCTGAGTATGGCATAACTGCAAACCTACCAAGACATGGCCGTCCACTTAAACTGACAGCCCGGGCAGGGAGAGCACGAATTAGAGAAGCAGCCAAGAGGCCCATGGTCACTCTGGAAGAGCTGCAAAGATCCACAGTTCAGGTGGGAGGATCTGTCCACAGGACAACTATTAGTCATGTACTCCACAAATCTGGCTTTTATGGAAGAGTGGCAAGAAGAAAGCTATTTTTTAAAGCAAGCCATAACAAGTCCCATTTGCAGTTTGCCACAAGCCATGTAGGAGACAGAGCAAACGTGTGGAAGAAGGTGCCCTGGTCAGACCTTTGAACCTTTTGAACTTTTTGGCCTAAATGCAAAATGCTGTTTGTGGCACCCTGAACACACCATCCCCACCATGAGACATGGTGGTGGCAGCATCATGCTGGGGGGAAGGTTTTCTTCAGCAGGGACAGGGAAGCTGGTCAGAGTTGATGGGAAGATGGATGGAGCTAAATACAGGGCAATCCTGGAGGAAAACCTGGTAGACGATGCTAAAGACTTGAGACTGGGGCGGACAATGACCCTAAACAATACAGCCAGATCTACAATGGAATGCATTAGATCAAAGCGTATTCATGTGTTGGAATGGCCGAGACAAAGTCCAAACCTAAATCCCATTGATAATCTGTGGCAAGACTTGAAAATTGCTGTTCACAGACGCTCTCCATCCAATCTGACTGAGCGCGAGCTATTCTGCAAAGATGAATGGGCACAAATGTCAGCCTCTAGATGTGCAAAGCTAGTGGAGACATACCCCAAAAGACTTACAGCTGTGATTGCAACAAAAGGTGGTCCTACAAAGTATTGACTTGGGGGGGGGGGCTGAATGCAAATGCACGCCACACTTTCCAAATTTTTATTTATTAAAAGTTCTGAAAACCATGTATCATTTACTTTTCACTTCACACATACTTGCTACTTTGTATTGCTCCATCACATAAAATCCCAATAAAATACATTTAAGTTTGTGTGTGTAGCATGAAAAAATGTGGAAAATTTCAAGGGGTATGAATACTTTTTCAAGGTACTCTATCTATCTATCTATTCTATCTATCTATCTATCTATCTACAGTGTCCTCCTGAGGAGTTTGTGCAGAGGATGGGAGTGGCAGTGTCCTTGATGAGATGTTGTGTACTCCCTCAGGCCGTCGTTCCCTGGGGTTCAGTGCAGTAAATAAATGATGTGAAGGAACCCAGCAGAGATTGCAGAACAAAGCACATTTCTTTACTGAGTGAAAAACAAATAGCGGCACATCCAGCAGCAGTTCATACAAAATCCGATTTCTCCTCACGGGGTATGGTGGCTGGCAATGTGACAGAAGATAACACGCAGAAGTTTGCTGACAATGTCTCTCTTCTGATTCCCTTCCCTATGACTGTACTCAGGCATTATGTGGCTCTAGGTGTGCACTTTGTGATGCAGGCTTCTAGCTATGCCTGTCCTGAACTGCAGTGGTGGTGTCTTAACATGTTTCTCTTCACCTTGCAGCAGAATTGGTATAGCTTGATTGCTTGATCACCCTGCTGTCTGTAATACACTGCAAGATTTATGTAGTCTGGGTCCCTGCAGCCTCTCAGGAGCAGAGGTCCAATTATGTATCTGGGTCAAGGGACTTGAAGAGTACTTCAGTGCTGTGATGTAGCATCCAAGTCACTGGGACTCCTGAGACCTGTCAAAGGATCTAGCAGCTTCCTGGTCTTGTGGGAACTAGAAGTAACTGGGAATGGAGCAGCAGCAGCACCACAAACAATTTTCTTTTTTTTTCTATGTTCAAGTGCTTTAGGGGCGCTGGTCCACAGCCCAGACCAAAAGGGTTATCTGTCCTTGGAGTCAACAACCCCTTTAAGGTATACAAACAATATGTAGATGCCCCCCCCCCCCGATCAAGAGCAGCAAATCCACAACAAAATCTTATCGAAATCCACATATAGTCACATCCACCACTGCAGCAAATGACTGACTTCAGTGGGGATGTGCTGCTCAGGAAACATCACCAGATGCAGCAGAACAAGACCATGCCCAGCCAGAAGTTAAAAAAGTCAGAGACTGGAAGATGGACACATAGGAGCCAGGGTGTAGGACCAGAGTGATGAGGAACAGGTAAGTAGAAATCTTTCCATAGCAGAGGCAGGCTGAGGGCAGGACTAAAAAGTTAGGTAGTCCCAAGAAACTTCCTTAAAGGAAAAAAAACCTTTTTGCTCCACAAAGCAGGTATTAGATTTTACCACTTTTCAGTAAAATTATAAATAACATCTGCCTTTTACCGTTAGTCAGTAAATCCATGGTGAAAATATACAAACATAATTGATATGATTCATTTAGCTTTAATCTACAGACACCATTTTGTTGGCAGACTCATATCTCTAAGCAGTCATCCCAAGAATGAGTATACAGTTTTATAAGTCTTTATAACTTTTTTAACATTTTGAACTAAACACTTCCAAATTAATTGTTTTATATGAAATATGCCAGAAAAGATTGTGTAATGTACCATTTAAAACCATATTGTATCCTCCACTAGGAATCACCATACAGCTCACATGGAGTGCAAACAAACTCTTTAGTATATAGCCCTAGGAACTCTGTGTGGTGCCCTCTGCCATACAGGCCATGTGCATTAGACCTTAAGATGAGAACTAACTACCTGCCATAAACTTACCAGAGATCATCCTTAAAGCGTACCTGAGATTTCAAAAATGGTTTTCATAATGATTGTGCTTCTTTGTACAATCATAACTCTGTAGGAATGTGTATTTTTTTGGTTCCCTAATGTATTATTGCGCCATCAGCTAGATACATTTCTCTCACAAGCAAGGGTAATTTCCCTTCTGTGAAATCTGCCAGTACTATACTTACTTCCCACTATGTTTGTTGTCAGCTCCTGAGCTCATAGAACAGATAAAGAGGGGAAAATCCCACTTCTAGAAAGGCCATAAATACTAAAACATACAGTAATATTCTGCCTACTTACAGTCATCACTAGAGGGAGCTTTAAGGTTTAGAACCTATTGTTATATTAGTGTTCACCGTATAATCAGTAAGCAGTAAGCTCCTGAGCTCCCTCTAGTGGTGCCTGCAGGCAGACAGAATATGATGCTATAAAATTCAATGTGTTCAGGGAGTTTGGAGCTCTGTATCAGAAAGATGTTATTAGACTATATTACAAAGTTAGTTTCCAGTCCTGTCTACATGCGTGGGCAGTTTGGTTCCTTTAAGCAGGCAGTTCCTCCAAAGTTTACTTATTTTAGGTTTAGTCTGATTTTATCTACTCAGAGGGAATTTATATGATTTATCCTGATTTATTCCGCTATGCCGACACATACTGATTTCTGCGCAGAGTAAAAACTTGCAAGATTTACAGCAGGATTTGTACTTAAATTCCAGATCTTAGTCATAATCGAGCTCCCGTCTCCCTTCAGAGCATATATTATATACTGCCGTGAGCATCCCTTTAAAACACTGGTTGAGGGGCAGATTGAAAGTCCTTCAGCCTGTACTTGTAAGCAAAGCTTGTTGAAGCATTGCCAGGCGAGTTAAACAGCTCAAGCGTCTGCGAGGACAGACTTTTATTTGACAGGCTGCATTTCTGCCTACTAAGTAGCCGCTAATGCAGATCACTCTGCTATCTCTATGAACAGTCACGCTGCTGCATACGCTTAACATTTGGAATTAACATAGCTGGAATTCGAAATACGGAGAAAAATTCTCCAAACTAAGGCTGAATAGGAAAAAAACATAATAATTCACGGAGCAACGAGAGAAGCTTTCATAATAACTCATCACCTAAAGATGTAAAAAGAAGTTTTCTGCACAGAACTGGAGCAGGTCATCATGTCGTCCAACCGTAGACAGGCCTTGTACTGGGTGACCCCTCATGAGTCCCAGTTAAAGAGGTCCCCTCACCTCTCCTGACATTTTTGTTGTAGTAGATACTTGTATGCTTATCTCATTTCCTCTGACTGACCCTGTCTTTCCTCTTGCTCAGGGGCGTACTATAAGGGAAGCAGGGGAAGCGGCTGCTTTGGGGCCCGAACTTTGAAAGGGCCCACCAGGAGGAGGACTAAAAGATTTTATTGTCAGGGCCCCCTACTACACAGTAACATAGTAACATAGTTTATAAGGCCGAAAAAAGACATCTGTCCATTCAGTTCGGCCTATTATCCTGCAAGTTGATCCAGAGGAAGGCAAAAAAACCCTGTGAGGTAGAAGCCAATTTTCCTCACTTTAGGGAAAAAAAAATTCCTTCCTGACTCCAATCAGGCATCAGAATAACTCCCTGGATCAACGACCCCTCTCTAGTAACTATAACCTGTAATATTATTACCCTCCAGAAATACATCCAGGCCCCTCCTGAACTCTTTTAGTGAACTTACCATCACCACCTCCTCAGGCAGAGAGTTCCATAGTCTTACTGCTGTTACCGTAAAGAATCCTCTTCTATGTTTGTGTACAAACCTTCTTTCCTCCAGACACAGAGGATGTCCCCTCATCACATTCACAGTCCTGGAGATAAATAAAACAGTATTATAAAATATAATAAAATTATATACAGTGACACTGTAGGAAATGGACAGAGAGAGTGATCTTGACTAGCCACAGGAGTGGGTGTTTTGCACGGTAAGAGGGGGTTGTGAAGAAATTGCTGCGTTGTTCAAAAATTTTCTGTTGGGCCCAGTCATTTCTAGTTACGCTATTGCTCTTTCTCATCATATTGCCATGACAATTCAGCAAACTGATGGCATCATTCAACCAGGATATCGAAACTGGGGTCCAGTGGCGGGATGCTGCCTGATTTTTTCTGATGCGTTACCTGTGTCCTTGCAACAGCAGCTGCCCATATGTGCTATTTATATCCTTCTACTCTGCTATATCAGGCCCCCAGCTCCGCTCCTGAGGACAATACCTGTAACCTAAAGGGGTCCTTCTGGAGTGGACATGGCTCGGAGGTCGGTACAACAATCTTCTCATTTGAGCTGACTCAATCTGGTCTTTTAAGTGCAGAAAGAAATTATTAAATCTCAATTGACGTCTTTCAGATGTTCCTTCCTCCTCTTTTTCTTCTGGTCAGATGAAGACCCCAGAGCAAAGGAACTTGTGATATTTAGTGCTTAGCCTTGCTAGACACAGTATACTTGTTGCTATTTCTAATGAACTATTATAAACATGAATGCTGGACACTTTTGCCGGCATGTGTTTCCTAGGAGAACATGAAGACCTACAAGATGCCCAACTCTTCTTTCCCACCACTGGCAAATTACGTGGGAATGTCAAGGTGCTCCAGATATATTAGAACATCATTCGATCTCACTGGAACCAGTCAGAAAACCTCTAATGGGTATTGCACAGTTTTATCCTGCGCCATATTTACCAACATATACAAAATACAAAGCCTTTATAGATCTAGCAACACGTGGGCAATCTACAGCAGCTAGAGGGTCGAAGCATTGTAACTTTTTGATGCCGAGGGATAAAGCCTTTGGATTATTCTACACATAGTTGGATCTTTCACTCTGTCCTTTTGTATGGTTTGTAGTCCAGGGACATTCCTGGAAACCAAAACTCTGCATCATAAATTTGCCCTTTGAAGGGTTTGCTTCGGTTGAGTATGCTGCGGACATTGCTGTGTATTTTCCTATATTTATTGACTGGTCCATTATGAAGCTGTGATGTCCCACTGCATGTGTCTGCTTGATCACGTCTGTGAAATTACAGGGTGAATTATAGATATAATAGGCTACTTAGAGCAGAGGCCCACCTAGCCTTTCTGCTGCCTGAGGCAAAAACTGAAACAGCGCTCCCCCCCCCCCCCAATGCCAATTTCTTAACCTAACCCCTTTACCACAATTTAAGCACTCATTGCCCATGGCTCTTCCGCTGCCCCCCTCTTGCCCCTATCTGGTGCTGCCTGAGGCGATAGCCTCACCTGGCCTCATTGGTGGTGCACCCATGACTTAGAGCTAATTCACTCCTATACTGCCAATCCCATCCGCCCACCACCATCTTCACATCTTGCTACAAAAATAGTGAACATCATCATCACTCCAATATAAAGCCATAAAAACAATGTGATGTGGGTGAAAAAAGGAACAGTCCACTTTTAGCACATACCAGAGCACTCCCTATTTCTATTTCCTTGGATTTCTTTGTGGGGCTCAATTTGCTGTTACTTGTTGGCTTGCACCCTCTTCTGCCGTTTTCTTTTTGCTCAACAGATTCTGCTCCAAAATGTCAGGAATAAATCCTGGCATTTTCCGGTTAGCTCATTATTTTCAGTGGATCAAGAGATGCAAGAAGTAGCCATGAGACTCCATAGCAACTGAGGACCGGGTAGGGTTCAGAGGAGGGAAACTAAAGTAATAACTGGAATGGGTGGACTACAGTACCCAGAAAGATTATCAAAATTAGGGTTATTCACTTCAGAAAAAAGACGACTGAGGGGAGATGTAATAACTATGTATAAATATATCAGGGGTCAGTACAGAGATCTCTCCCATCATCTATTTATCCCCAGGACTGTGACTGTGATGAGGGGACATCCTCTGCGTCTGGAGGAAAGAAGGTTTGTACTCAAACATAGAAGAGGATTCTTTACGGTAAGAGCAGTGAGACTATGGAACTCTCTCCCTGAGGAGGTGGTGATGGTAAGTTCACTAAAAGAGTTCAGGAGAGGCCTGGATGTATTTCTGGAGGGTAATAATATTACAGGTTATAGTTACTAGAGAGGGGTCGTTGATCCAGGGAGTTATTCTGATGCCTGATTGGAGTCGAGAAGGAATTTTTTTTCCCTAAAGTGGGGAAAATTGGCTTCTACCTCACAGGGGTTTTTTGCCTTCCTCTGGATCAACTTGCAGGAGAACAGGCCGAACTGGATGGACGGAGGGCTGTTTTCAGCCTTATAAACTATGTTACTATGAATTACATGGATCTGTCTTGCCCATCGAGCCAGATTTTTTTTTAAAGACCGCTTTCTACATGGTGTATCCAGGTAAGACATACCAAAAGGTTAATGGGCTGAAAATTACCCTCTGTTAGGCAGGGCAGAGTGCCTCTACATTTAGCATCTCTCGATCTGGAGGACTCAGCATGACCCTGTGTTATGTTACATGGTTGCCCATTTAAAAGAATCCTATACCTGATGTCTCCCGGTCACCTTGGGTAAAAGGACTATAACCATTGGCGATCAGCTGGAGGACCCTATGTTTTATGTCATACCAGATATCATTTATGGAAAGAGTTGCCCTGTTGGAACGATTCTTAGAGGCCATTTTTTTCAAAGCTCTTCCCACCCGTATCCGTCTTGTTTTGTTTCAGACTGAAGGCTATAAAAGTTCTATATATGAACAAATGGATTAAAAACTAAAGTGCGGTAGATGTTTGTGTTCAGCTGAAGATCGGCTTCCCTGGTGCGCTTTGTTCTTAGTTTTATGCTTCCATAATGACTTTAAAAGGTACCCGGAAGACTCTTGATTTGATTCTTTTAATTGCGCTGCCTTCTCTCATTCTCTCATATACGTTACATGTTCATTATATCACTTTGATTTATGGTTCTCTTGTTTTTTTTTTATTTTTTGCTGCCGGGTTGTTGACAGGTTGGATTTGATTTCCAAATTAGCTAAAGTAAACTTTAAGTGTTTCCTATAGACGAAAGTGCATTTTCTTATATTTTATTTCTTACCCTATGAAAGACCGGAATGGCTCGTAACCAAACAATTTGCATCCTTATTGTTTTTAAATTGTCTAAATGTGTGTCTCTCAATATGCTGATGCAGAGGGTGCTGAAGATCGCATTATACTGTTGTCATAATTACCGATACTTTACAAGGACCACATTGATGTTATCGTTCTAAGATTAGGCAGCAGATAATACAGTGCATGGGGTAGGAAAAAGTGGAGCCCCAAGAGGAAAGAAAATCAGCGGGACCACCCTACAGCTCTAAAGAATTGGTGCATATCCACTTTTAATATTATAAATAGAGATGAGCGAAGTTTTGAACAATTCATTTGGGCAACTTCGCCAAAGTTCGGCAAGAAATTAGATTAGTTACAAATTAATTAGTCACAAGTCACGCTATAAATCAGGTATACCCAGGCCACTCTGTTTTAGGGTATGGCCATATTGAGTGGTTGTGTCACGGAAAGGAACTCCTTTCATTTAATGAAGACTGCACTGTATAGTAGGTCTTCATTGTTATTGGCCGCACAGCACCTTTAAACAGGGGCTTTTTTCTGGTATGGGGTTTGGTTGGTTAGGTGGGGGTGCAATATGTTGGCATACCCACTTCTCCAACTCCAGTGCTCCCCTGCCCTACAAGTGGGAGCCCTTCTTCTGCCTTCTGCTTTTCCTCCTTTTCCACATCATCTAATATTGATGAGAAAATGTCACTGGGAACATCCAGCTCCTCCTCTTTCTGCATCTTGCTGACTTTTCTAGGACATGGAGACCAAGAAGGATGATTTGGAATAAGTAAAGCCAGCAAAAGATGAGGATGGTCATGATTAAGATCTGGCCCCCCTAAGGGATGCAGACTGGATGATATTGGTTGGCAGGCTGGCAGCGGAATAATAAAGGCTCCCATCTTATTGGTATTGAATTACATTTACAGCTGATGTAGAAATAAGTAAATAAAACTGACGCAGAATAAGTCTCCCTGCACTGTCCCTGTACTCTCCCTACGATCTCCCTGCACTTTCCCTCTCCAATATTCTTCTATTAATCATTTTCAGCAACACTGTCCCTAGCAAATGAGCGCTTGCCACGTCTCTCCCTATGCTCAGCTCACAGGACAATGGTGGAGGTCACGCGGGATGAGGGTTTTATTGGGCAGTGACATCACAGGGGATGGCTACCTGCGGGTTGGCTGGCTGCATGGCATTATGGGTTATCTTGCGTTCCTGGGCTTGTCTCCTCTACACTTAGTTTTACTTTGTAACACGTGCAGCCACCATTTTCAGAAAAACTAATTTGTTAACACGAATCGTGAGGAAAATCGGATTCATTGCTAGTTGAAGTTTTCCTAAACTTCGGACCGAATTCCACTTCGATTGCTTTGCTCAATGCTTTTCAAATACAGACCGTATAATTACTAAGGTTATTTGTGAATTGGCCAAATATGTCAGAGCTACAGATGCTGGTACAAAGATTCAGCAAAAGGCACATGAGAGATTACCGACTGCGCCTGCGCAGCAGCATTCATGTCACGAGCAATCTGCTTTACTCAAAAAAGGGATAGACTCTAAAGGCAAGGTGGTGTGCTCCAAAGTCATCATCTGCTGGTTTATGTTCTACTGGACTTTATGTGGTCAGTATAAGGGACAGGAACAATGACTGAAATATGTAATGTAGATGAGAAGCTGTATCTGCTATACAGGAGACTTCCTCAGCATGCTGCGCAGGCTTGTTTTAGGTGGCTCTCACTCAAAAAGCAGGCGGGATAAGAAGAAATGATACAACTTTATGTTATTGAGCCAAGACAAGACCGATTGTAGATTATATGATACCTGTATACTGAGAAGGAAGATATGGGGGGGGGGGGGTAGCAAGCAAAGGTTTAAATAAGGATTGGGAAAAAAAAAAAGAAGACTCTGCATTTCTCAGTGTCATTTATCCTTTCCAGCTGTCTGTAGGTTCTAATCATTGGCCAATTAAATGCAGGAGACGGGGCAGATTAAAACAGAGATGGATGACGGCGATGGAAGAGCAGCAGTGTCAATTGAATATGGATAACTGTCTGCAGGTGGGGGTCATGTCCTTACCTGCACTCATTAACCGGTCTCCGTGATTAGAATGAAAGATTCCATCCTTTTACGAAGTGTAACTGAAGGAGAAATATTTCTAAAAACGTATTCTCATACGCGCTTCAAGTTCCGCAGCTTTCCTGCTCTCGTGTCCTCATGACAGTCCTTCCTGTTTTGTGCTTATCCGCTTTATATGGGCAATGGTATGGATCTAAATCACCGCCCACATCTACATCCCTCATATACTTGATTTTATTTTTACTATTTTTGTGTTCATTCCTAAAAACAGAATCTGCAGGCGGCAACTCTAGTAACAACATGACCTATGGTGCCTTGCCCAGGCCTGGCCTTGCTAAACAGCTGACAGCACTAGGTAGGGCCTGCTGAGGAGAAACATACCTTTTTGTAGAGCTTTCATCATCAGGAGTAGTGAGAATATGAAGTTTTGTTCTGCCAAATTTTGCCCACTTCAGTGTCCTGTGAAGTGACAGCTGTAGCAACCAACCAGAAGACCACTACAGCTGTCACTAAGGGAAACTCTAAGCAGAAAGTACTTCACAGTGACGCTCCACTTCCTGGCCACTTGAGTGAGCAGAATTTGACAGAATAAAACTTCATATTCACACGACTCCTGATAATAAAAGCCTCACCAAAGGTATGTTTGCTCTGTTCTCCCCAGCCCCAACTTAGTCCTGTCAGAAGTTTATCATTGTCAAAACTGCTAACAGACTCCTTGTAAAGGGATTGTTCATCTTCCTGGGGGTCTTTTACAGAACCACCCTTGTAGCTGGATCTGCGGAAGGCAGCATGGTTATCTGCTCCCCACTGCAGGGTCCTGACTCCTTCTCTCCCCCTTCACTGCTGCAGCTCTGGGATCCTCCGCTAACATGCAGTTTGACGTCGCTGTAGCACATGACTGGCCGCAGCAGTGACCTGCCCCCCCTTGCATCATATGACGTATTGACGTGATGCAAGGTGTGCAGGTCAACACTGAGGCCAATCATTGGTTGCAGCAGAGTCAAACTGGATGTTGAAAGTGGGGGATTCCAGCGCTGCAGCAGTGAAGGGGAAGCAAAGGAGCTGGGACCCAGTGACAGGGAGCAGGTCAGTATGCTTCCCTCCGCAGATGTGGCCACAAGAGGGGGTCTGCTGAAAGACACCCAGAAAGTGAACAACCCCTTTAAGACTGGAAACACACAAAAAGCTTTTGCTGCAGTTTTTTGAACCACAGTCAGACGTGGATCTAGCAGCAAGGAGAGGTAAAAGCCACTCCTTTTTGTATTTCCTATTACTTTTGAATCTACTGTACTCCTGGCTGTGGCTCAAAAAATTGCGACAAAAACTGCTTGTGTGATTCCCGCCTAATGGATATAATTTGTTTTGCGTTTTTTACTTTTTTCCAACTTTTTTAGGTCTCATGTTCACAAATGTATTTTTTGTCCGTTTCCATTCTGGTTTTTTTTTTGTTTTGTTTTTTTTGAGGCCCGTACGGGGAACCATTCACTTCAATGGGTCCACAAAAAAAAAAAAACGGAAATGACTCAGTGTGCATGCCTTGTCCGTACGTCCGCATGGCCGTTCCCCCCCAAAAATAGAATGTGTTCCATCATTGTCTGCATTACGAACAAAGTATTGGACTGTTCTGTTAGGGGACGGGCGTTCTGCAAAATGCAGAATGCACACGGCCGGATTTACAATTTGCGGACCAAAAAACATCTAACGGTCGTGTGCATGAGCCCTTATACTGATGAACTATCATGCTCAGTATCCGATCACTGGCTGTCCGACTCCCAGGACCCCCACCGATCAGCAGTTTGAGAAGGCCATGACAGTCCTGTGAGCGCTGAGGCCTTCTCGCGGCTTACCACAGGCTAGTGATTGGTCATTGGTCACATGACCTAGGCGCAGCTCAGTCCCCCTCAAGTGAATGGGGCTGAGCTGCAATACCAAGAACAGCCACTATGCAATGTACAGCGCGGACAATCAGATATTGATCAGTGTAAAAAAGTTGGAAAACCCCTTTAATCCTTTTCCGCGTCCTGCTTATCTGCCCCGTTAATCCAATGCTATTGTTACAGTGTTTAAGAACCCAGCAGCGGTCGTATCATCAGCTTTCTGGGTATTTTTCTTTCTTTTTTTTTTTATTTTTGTGGGCGCGTGGAGAGCATTTTTAGAATCTCTGCTCCTGCATAGCTCAATATATGCATTCATTTATTTCCTGGGCAAGATTCCATCTCACATTGTGCCTCCGCCTGTAACATTGGACGTGTCCTTTGAGTTATCTGAATATTCTGAAAATTATGGAATAAGCAAAAAATGTAATGGATCGCCACCATCATTATCCGTGACTAGATTGTATGCACCTTGCTTGCGCCCTTCATTTATTTTGCTTCTTGCACGTTAACCCCTTCACTCCCATTCTAACCCCTCTATGACTATTAACGTTTACTAATATTACCCAAATTTTGCAGCCGTGAAGTCGACACGGCTTACTTATGCCTAAATTCTATCCTTCCAAATGTCTGTACAGTGCAACATACTAGAGAAACCTGCAGCACTGCTCATGCCGAGTTTCATGGTTCATGAATAGAATGCAAGTGAAGTACAGTATACAATGACACACAGCCAGGATAGTGAGAAGGAAGGGGGTTGGACACTATTATGTTATTTATTAGTGGTTGTCCTCTGCCATCTGTGAAAGGGCTCTTGCACACAACCGTATGTATTTTGCGATCCGCAAAAAACGGATCCGCAAACACTACGGTTGACATCCGTGTGCATTCCATATTTTGTAGAACGGAACAACTGGCCCCTAATAAAACAGTCCTATCGTTGTTCATAATGTGGACAATAATGGGACATGTTCTATTCTTTTACGGAACGGACATACGGAAACGGAAAGCACACGGAAGTAGCTTCCGTTTTTTTTGCAGATCCATTGAAATGAATGGTCCCATATACAGTGCGCAAAAAAGAAACGGAACGAACACGGAAAGAAAATACGTTTGTGTGCATGAGCCCAAAGGGATATGTTTTTTTTAGGTGTTGTGGCAAGCCTCTGGAGGAGCCAGTGCAGAGGATAGGAGTGGTAGTGGCCCTGATGAGATGTTGTGTCATGGAGTACTCCCTTATTCCATTGTTCCCTGGGGAGCGATGCAGTGAAAGGGAAATTCAAGGAATCAAGCCAGAAGTAAAGAGTTGTAATAGATCCAGCAGTAGTTTCTATACAGTGCAGTTTATTCTCCCAGATGATGAAGTATGGTGGCTGGCAAAGTGGCAGATGATGGCACCCCTGGTATTCTATCTTTCTGATGTTTCTCTCCTGTCCTTCTGTCTATGAGCTATGTGCTGGCAGCAGGGTCTGAATAGCTATGGTTGATGGTCACTTTACTGACTGTTACTGTAGCTTTGCAGAATATCTGCAGTTTTTGTCTCTGGAGCAGTGGTCTCACTGATGAGTTGGATCTCTGGTCCCTAAGGTCCTTGGAGCAGGAGGTAGTATTATATTATTTATATTCTTGTACATAGGAGCAGTATTATAGTAGTTATATTCTTATACATAGGAGCAGTATTATAGTAGTTATATTCTTGTACATAGGAGCAGTATTATAGTAGATATATTCTTGTACATAGGAGCAGTATTATAGTAGTTATATTCTTGTACATAGGAGCAGTATTATAGTAGTTATATTCTTGTACATAGGAGGCAGTATTATAGTAGTCATATTCTTGTACATAGGAGCAGTATTATAGTAGTTATATTCTTGTACATAGGAGCAGTGTTATAGTAGTTATATTCTTGTACATAGGAGCAGTATTATAGTAGTTATATTCTTGTACATAGGAGGCAGTATTATAGTAGTTATATTCTTGTACATAGGAGGCAGTATTATAGTAATTATATTCTTGTACATAGGAGGCAGTATTATTGTAGTTATATTTTTGTACATAGGAGGCAGTATTATAGTAGTTAAATTCTTGTACATAGGAGCAGTATTATAGTAATTATATTCTTGTACATAGGTGCAGTATTATAGCAGTTATATTCTTGTACATAGGAGGCAGTATTATAGTAGTTATATTCTTGTACATAGGAGCAGTATTATCATAGTTATATTTTTGTACATAGGAGACTGTATTATATTAGTTATATTCTTGTACATAGGAGCAGTATTATAGTAGTTATATTCTTGTACATAGGAGCTGTATTATAGTAGATATATTCTTGTACATAGGAGGCAGTCTTATAGTAGTCATACTCTTGTACATAGGAGGCAGTATTATAGTCGTTATATTCTTGTACATAGGAGCAGTATTATAGTAGTTATATTCTTGTACATATGAGGCAGCATTATTGTAGTTATATTTTTGTACATAGGAGCAGTATTATAGTACTTATATTCTTGTACATAGGAGGCAGTATTATAGTAGTTATATTCATGTACATAGGAGAAGTATTATAGTAGTTATATTCTTGTACATAGGAGCAGTATTATAGTAGTTATATTCTTGTACATACAGTAGGAGGCAGTGTTATAGTAGTTATATTCTTGTACATAGGAGCAGTATTATAGTAGTTATATTTTTATACACAGGAGAAGTATTATAGTAGTTATATTCTTATACATAGGAGCAGTATTATAGTAGTTATATTCTTGTACATAGGGGCAGTATTATAGTAGTTATATTCTTGTACATAGGGGCAGTATTATAGTAGTTATATTCTTGTACATAGGAGCAGTATTATATTAGTTATATTTTTGTACATAGAAGCAGTATTGTAGTAGATATATTCTTGTACATTGGAGGCTTTATAGTACTGTAGTACTGTAGTTATAGTCTTGTACATAGGAGGCAGTATTATAGTAATTATATTCTTGTACATAGGCGCAGTATTATAACAGTTATATTCTTGTACATAGGAGGCAGTATTATAGTAGTTATATTCTTGTACATAGGAGCAGTATTATCATAGTTATATTTTTGTACATAGGAGACTGTATTATATTAGTTATATTCTTGTACATAGGAGCAGTATTATAGTAGTTATATTCTTGTACATAGGAGCTGTATTATAGTAGATATATTCTTGTACATAGGAGGCGGTATTATAGTAGTTATAGTCTTGTACATAGTAGGCAGTCTTATAGTAGTCATACTCTTGTACATAGGAGGCAGTATTATAGTCGTTATATTCTTGTACATAGGAGCAGTATTATAGTAGTTATATTCTTGTACATATGAGGCAGTATTATTGTAGTTATATTTTTGTACATAGGAGCAGTATTATAGTAGTTATATTCTTGTACATATGAGGCAGTATTATTGTAGTTATATTTTTGTACATAGGAGCAGTATTATAGTAGTTATATTCTTGTACATAGGAGCAGTATTATTGTAGTTATATTCTTGTACATAGGAGGCAGTATTATAGTAGTTATATTCATGTACATAGGAGGAGTATTATAGTAGTTATATTCTTTTACATAGGAGGCAGTATTATAGTAGTTATATTCTTGTACATAGGAGCAGTATTATAGTAGTTATATTTTTATACATAGGAGCAGTATTATAGTAGTTATATTCTTGTACATAGGAGCAGTATCATAGTAGTTATATTCTTGTACATAGGGGCAGTATTATAGTAGTTATATTCTTGTACATAGGGGCAGTATTATAGTAGTTATGTTCTTGTACATATGAGGTAGTATTATAGTAGTTATATTCTTGTACATAGGAGGAGTATTATAGTAGTTATATTCTTGTACATAGGGGCAGTATTATAGTAGTTATATTTTTATACATAGGAGCAGTATTATAGTAGTTATATTCTTGTACATAGGAGGCAGTATTATAGTAGTTATATTCTTGTACATAGGAGCAGTATTATTGTAGTTATATTCTTGTACATAGGGGCAGTATTATAGTAGTTATATTCTTGTACATAGGGGCAGTATTATAGTAGTTATATTCTTGTACATAGGGGCAGTATTATAGTAGCTATATTCTTGTACATAGGGGCAGTATTATAGTAGTTATAGTCTTATACATAGGAGAAGTATTATAGTAGTTATATTCTTATACATAGGAGCAGTATTATAGTAGTTATATTTTTATACATAAGAGCAGTATTATAGTAGTTATATTCTTGTACGTAGGAGCAGTATTATAGTAGTTATATTCTTGTACATAGGGGCAGTATTATAGTAGTTATATTCTTGTACATAGGGGCAGTATTATAGTAGTTATATTTTGTATATAGGGGCAGTATTATAGTAGTTATATTCTTGTACATAGGGGCAGTATTATAGTAGTTATATTCTTGTACATAGGAGGCAGTATTATAGTAGTTATACTCTTGTACATAGGAGGTAGTGTTATAGTAGGTTTATTCTTATACATAGGAGCAGTATTATAGTAGTTATATTCTTGTACATAGGAGCAGTATTATAGTAGTTATAATCTTGTACATACAGTAGGAGCAGTGTTATAGTAGATATATTCTTGTACACAGGAGCGTTATTATATTAGTTATATTCTTGTACATAGGAGCAGTATTATAGTAGTTATATTCTTGTACATAGGAGCAGTATTATAGTAGTTATATTCTTCTACATAGAATCAGTATTATAGTAGTTATATTGTTGTACATACAGTAGGAGGCAGTATTATAGTAGTTATATTCTTGTAAATAGAAGCAGTATTATAGTTGTTATATTCTTGTACATACAAGCAGTTTATAGCATGTTTTTTGGCCATAAATGACATTATTTTTTGTTATCCAGGGTAGAACATTTTTTATATTTTATGTTTTATATATAATCGATACTGTACATTTGTAAATTACGATAAACACTAAATGGGAAGTTCTATGTCCCAACCAGAGCTCTAATAGAATCTGCATTATCTCTGAGAAAACAAGAACAAAGTGAGGATACAGCTGTTTGTTTCTTTGTGTAAG